>JAYMSZ010000708.1:0-17726 GCA_036897665.1 Pelargonium citronellum
ATTTGCTTGAACTTTGGACTAAAATCAATCACTTTGCTCAACTTTGGATTAAAGCCAAACATTTGATAGTACAAGGATTAAATCCAAACGTTTTGGATAGTACAGGGACTAATCCTAACCTTATTCCTACACAAATATAATCTCTCTTGCTCTCTCTGTTCTCTTGTTCGGCTCTATATTATATAATAGAAGGAAAGTAGTAGCCTTGTAGCCTTTTAGGTCCCTTAACAAAAGCAGCATAATTTTTGCTCTTTCACTGCAAAAGTCAAGTCAAATATTCATCAACTATTGAATTGGCAGCAAAGTAATCACCATATACCTACAAGGACAAAAAGGTCAAAACAAAAAACCAGTACTAATTGCAGATTAACTGTGCATTAGTGATCAATTTCCCCACTTAAACACCACGTTCTTCTGATTTAAAAAAAAAAAAAACACCACGTTCTTCTTTTGAACTTTCTTCCAATTTCAACCACCACACTGCACATTCACAGCACAGACACAACACACTGTAAAGAAATCAAACTGGGTTTTCATGCAACACCACAGTTTTGCCAAAAAAAAAAAAATCTTTTTGTAGTACATTGTGTTTTTTCTGTTGCCAAAGCAATGGGTCCATCAGAATAGAATATGGGTTCTGTGTAGTGAAGTGACTGAGCAAGGAAAATACAAGAGCTCAGGTCAGATTTTTGTTTCATTTTCTTTTGGTTTCTGTGTATATTGAGCTGTCAAGAATTCATAATTTACTTGTTTATTTGTTTGTTTGTTGCATTTTCTGATTTTTGCAATGACAACTGATCGGCAAGCAGTTTCAGTTTCGGTTTATTTGTGTGGTTTGGATTGTAAACAAGCACATTCCATTTTCTTGATCTAGATGCTGTGTGTTTTGTACAATTGCTTCTTGTTTCAGACTTGTGGCTACTATATACTTTAATTTTGTGCTGTGAATGGCATAGAATTGAACATTCAGTTTAGGGTGGGGCTTGGTGGGTGTTGAAATGGGAGTGTAGGGCTAATGGGAGGAACCGCACCACCCTTGGATTTGTGTGGAGGAAAAGGGTGATCTGAGCTCTCGAGGAAGTATGATGGATTCAAAGATATGGGATTGTGCGAAGGAATTTCGGGCGTTCCACTTAATTGATTGTTAATTAGTTGATGAGTGTTGTTTAATTTAGATGGGCAATTTGGGTTTTGGGGTCAAGTTTTCTTGACTCTTACTTGATAAATGATTGCCACCCAACATTTTGTCGATATTCACAAAATCTTCCGTGCATGTAATCAACATTTCTAAACCAATTTGGTTTGATTTATACCTTCTTAGTATCTACAACACAAGTTAGAGAAAAATGTTACGTGAGTGATGGTTTCAGATAGTTAGAATAGGACATTAGTGTAATTTGTTTGTTCGACCCCTTTCTACCACTTGGATGGCCTTAGAGGAACTACATATGATATTGAGTTAAATATTAAGTGTGGCCTTTTCTAAATTTGTGACATGTAATCTGAAAAGTATAGCAGTGTTTATTTTCTTCTGTTAATGTTTCTACTTATCTTCATTTCATTTTACTGGATATTGGAGTTTAGGAATGGCAAAAAAGAACCAGGGTATATCAAATCAGAAGAGAGCTAGGTCCACTAGCAAACAAAATGCCTCTGGTTCCCATAAAATGCCAAAGCAAGCTCTTGTGTCTGTTGGTGCCAAGAGGAAAGTAGAAGGGGAAGACGAGTTTGAAGCCATAAAATTGACACATGGGCTTGATGACCCTCGACCAAATAGACGACTAACCGATTTTGTTTTCCATGATGCTGATGGAAAGCCACAGCCTGTTGAGATGCTGGAAGCTAAGTCTCTTTTTACTTCAGGTTGCATATTGCCTTTGGAAGAATGTTCTGACCAAGAGAAGGAAAGGGGTGTACGATGTGACTGTTTTGGGCAAATTGAATCTTGGGCAATATCTGGATACGACGAAGGCTCACCTGTCATATGGGTCTCAACTGCAGTTGGTGACTATGAATGTATTAACCCTACAAAAGAGTATGAGAAGCTATATTATGTTTTCTTCGAGAAGGCTCGTGCTTGCATTGAAATTTACACGAAATTGTCAAGGACATGTGGAGGAAACCCTGATTTAAGTCTTGATGAATTGCTGGTTCAAGTTGTCCGATCCATGCGTGATAGTGATAGTAAGAATTTCACTTGTGAGGCTGAAATCAAAGATTTCATTATTTCAAAGGGTGAGTTCATTTACAACGAGCTCATTGGATTGGATGAGACGTCCAAGACCAGTGATCTGATGTTCCGGGACTTGCCTGTGCTGGCTGCCCTCAAGGATGATGCAAGGAAATATAGGCACTTTGTGCCTCTAGAGGCAACATCAGATGCAGAGCTGACTCCAAGTCAGAAAATTGGTGACCAGGATCAAAACAACCCGAGTAGTTTATCTGATAGTGGCGCTGAGGAAAATGACGATGAGACATTGGCCAGGTTGCTGCAGGAACAAGAAAACAGGCGGTCAACAAGACAGAAGAAAGGTTAGTGTCAAGCACTATCTTCAATCAAGCTTTGATGTGTATTTATATTTGTTAGTTGATTACTAAAATCAAAAGGATGTTAGTCAATTTCCATAAAGGCAGGTCCAATAGTTGAATGTTCCACAAATGACCATACCTAGAATCCTCACTTAGAACACAAATTATGTTCTTGTTTGAATGTTCCAAGCTTGCAAATGTCTTCACGTAGAAACAACTATAACATGTTCAGGCCACAATTATTTATTTATTGTTTCTAGATATTTAGCAAAAGCCAAGTCGATGCCTCCAGAGGATATATTTAAGGATTTATTCACTTCAAGCTACTTCTAAAGTGAACTTATTTTTCACGCTTGATTTGTGTGCGTATAGCTGCCTTTTCTGTTATTCAATAACAGAGTATATTCAAATCTTGTTTTGGTGTATTAACTAATTATTACATTGTGACTGGAAATTTGGTTGTAGTTGCTGAGAAAGAGAGTGCAGATAACTTAAGTTTGATACTTCTCAACCAAACCAGAAGAGAGCTAGGTCCACAAGCAATGGAAATGCCTCTATTTCCCATAATATGCCAAAGCAAGCTGTTGCCTCCGTTAAGACTAAGAGGCAAGTAAGAGTGAACCACGAAGTCAAAGCCATAACTTTGACATGTGGGCAGGACGATCCCCGACCAAACAGACGGCTGACAAATTTTGTCTTCCATGATGCTGATGGAAATTCCCAGCCTATTGAGATGCTGGAGGTTAAGGTTCTTTTTACTTCAGGTATCATTTTGCCTTTGGAAGAAAATTCTGACAAACAGAAGGAAAGGGGTGTAAAATGTGGAAGTTTCGGGCATATTGAATCTTGGGCAATATCTGGATATGATGAAGGCTTTCCTGTCATATGGATCTCCACTGAAGCTGCTGACTATGAATGTGTTAACCCAGCAAAAGGGTATGAAAAGCGATATCATGTTTTCTTTGAGAAAGCTCGTGCTTGTATTGAAGTTTACATGAAATTGCCGAGGAGTTGTGGAGGAAAACCGGATTTAAGTCTTGATGAACTGCTAATTCAGGTTATCCCATCCATGAGTAATAGTAAGAATTTCGCTTGTGGAGCTGAAATAAAAGAATTCATTTGTTCACATGGTGAGTTCATTTATAATGAGCTTATTGGACTCGATGAGGCATCCAGTGATCAGAAGCTCAGGGACTTGGCTGTGCTGGCTGCCCTTAGGGATAATACTAAGAACCATAGGCACTTTGTTCCTTCGAGTCTGGAAGTTGGTGAGGGCAAGAAAGCCAACTCGCCTATGCCATTTGCTTTTGGTGCTGATGAAGATGAGGATCTGAAATCAGCCAGGTTGGTTCTTGAAGAAGAAAACTGGCGATCAACCATACAGAAGAAAGGTCAGCATCCTGCTATTTCATCAAATAAGTTCTGATTTGTACATATTTATTAATATAGTTCAAATAGTACTCATGTCATATGATTATCAACATTCAAGGGAATGCAATTAGGCATGCCATCTCACTCAGAGCACGAATTGTTTGATAAAAAAACCCGCTATGTTTTTAGTATTTTACAAGCTGATCCCTCTAAAAAAAACACTCATTTTCAAATGCTTTGTTTTCTATATTCTTCTCTTTTTTTTTTTTTTTGTTCCTTTTCTATTCTCCTCCACATTCTTATTGATTGTTGGTCATTGCAGTGGATCATGAGGTTGAAGCAGTAAGATTGACATGTGGGCTGGAGGATGGTCCTCAATCAAACAGACGACTGGCAAATTTTATCTTCCACGATGGTGATGGAAAGCCACAGCCCGTCGAGAGTCTGGAAGTAGATGTTCTTTTTATTTCAGGTCTTATCTTGCCTTTGGAAGAATGCTCTGACAAAGAGAAGAAAATTGGTGTGAGATGTGAAGGTGCCGGACGAATCGAGTCTTGGGCAATATCTGGATATGAGGAAGGCTCACCTATAATATGGATCTCCACTGAAGTTGCTGACTATGAATGTGTTAACCCAGCAAAAGGGTACGAGATGCTATATAATATTCTCTTTGAGAAGGCCCAAGCTTGCATTGAGGTGTACATGAAAATGTCAAGGGCTTGTGGAGGGAACCCTGATTTAAGCCTCGATGAATTATTAGCTCAGGTTGTCCAGTCCATGACTAGTAGTAAGAATTGCACTCACGAAGATGGAATCAAGGACTTTATTATTTCACATGGTGAGTTTATTTATAATGAGCTCATTGGATTGGATGAGACGTCTAATGATCAGATGTTCATGGACTTGCCTGTGTTGGTTGCGCTTGCTGATGCTGCTAAGAAGCATAGACTCTCCGTGCCCCCAAAGGCAACCATGTCAGGAGTGGTGCTGAATAGAAGTCATAAAATTGGTGACGAGAAGCAAATTAGACTGTGTGGTTCATCAGCTTGTGGCGCTGAGGAAGAGGAGGCTGTGACACAGACCAGTTTTCTGGAGGAACAAGAAAGTATGCAACAAAATAAACAGAAGACAGGTCAAAGTCAAGCTAATTCATCTAATGAGTTCAGAGATAAGATTAGTGCGGATAATGATGACACACGTGACAGGCTTCCACTAAGCATGCTTCATAACTGGTCTCTCTACAACTCATACTCTCAATTGATTTCTTTGGAGTGCCTTCCTATGAAATCTTATTCTAATTATAACTGCACAATCTTTGGGTCGGGGATTATGACTTCAGATGATGGAAGTGGACTTTTTCTTGATGGTGATCCTAACCAGTCTTCGTCAGATTCTTCGGTGGATGGAATTCCAATCTATTTGAGCACAATAAAGGAATGGATGATCGAGTTTGGATCTTCTATGATCTCTGTATCAATCCGGACAGATATGTGCTGGTACTATGCCTATATACTTATATTTGCTGGAAGTTGCCTTGGATTTGAAGTTTCTATCTCTTGAAGTCCTTAATGTATAAGAATTTTGCTGTATTTGGCATATTTTTATTCGTACTGTAAGAAAAAAATGTAATTTTTAGATAAGGCTTATAGTTCTTGTTTGTTTCTTCAGGTATAGGCTTGGAAACCCGTCAAAGCAGTATGCCCCGTGTTATGAACTGGTTTTGAAAACTGCTAGATTGGGTAGAAACATTATTCTATTGTTGAAGGAGCAGAGTCGTGTAGCCCGACTTTCTTTTGCAGATGTTATAAACAGAATATCTAAGTTTTGTAAGGATCACCCGGCTTACATTTCACGTAATACAGCAGAGGTAGAAAGGCATGTAGTGATCCATGGACAGATAATACTGCAACAGTTTGCAGAGTATCCTGATGACGTGATCAAGAGGTGTGCTTTTGTTACTGGTCTCCGTGACAAACTGGAAGGAAGAAATCATACCAAGTGGTTGGCGAAAAAAAGGATGATTCTGAACAATAAAGTGAGCTGGAATCCAATAGCAGAATCTACAGCAGCATCGCCTATAATACTAGAAACGAAGGCCATGCCCGCTACAAAGACTAGATTGGTAAATAGGATTTGGAGAGAGTATTACTCAAACCAGTTGCTTGAAGACTCCAATGAAGTAGATGTTCAATGGGATGGTGAGTTAGTGGGAAACACATCTTCAGGTAATGCGCTCTATAAACGAGCAATTGTTTGCAGACATTTGGTCAGTGTGGGTGATTTTGTGTTAGTTGAAGTGGCAGATTCAGATGATAGTCCTATATATTTCATTGAGTATATGTTTGAAAACTGTGATGCGAGAAAAATGTTTCATGGTAGACTGATGCTGAGAGGATTTCAGACTGTTATAGGTAACGCTGCTAATGAGAGAGAAATGTTTTTGACCAATGAGTGCCAGGAATTGGATTTGTGTGATATTAAAGATACCATTACTATTGAGATTCAAGAAACGCTTTGGGGATATCAGCATCGCAAAGCTAATGCCCAAAAAGCTCAGATTGACAAGGAAAGAGCTAAGGAGAAGAAAAGGAAACGGTTGCCTATAGAGTATTATTGTAAAAGCATGTACTGGCCTGAGAGAGGGGCTTTCTTTTGTTATCCAACCAGTACCATGGGCCTAGGAAATGGACTTTGCCATTCTTGTACAATGAAGGAGACACAGAAGGAGAAGGAGATCTTTAAGATGAATTCATCTTTGTCCAGCTTTAGGTACAAGGGAATCGAGTATTGTGTTCATGATTTTGTCTATCTAGCCCCTTATCATTTTGCAGCAGATGAAAAGGAACACGAAAAGTTCTTGGGTGGTAGAAATGTGGGGCTGAAAGCTTATGTTATTTGCCATTTGCTGGAGATCGAAGTACCAGATGATTCTGAGCGAGCTTGCCCCAAGTCTACCAATGTCAAAGTTAGAAGATTTTTTCGACCAGAGGATATCTCAGCTGTGAAAGCATATGGCTCTGACATCCGAGAAGTAAGACTAGTTACATTTTAGGCCATGTTCTTTGATGTCAAGCCCTCCACCATTTTTTTGGTCTAATGATCTTTACTATTTCTAAAGACCTGACCATAGAGTATCTTATTGATGTTATTCAGGTTTATTACAGTGAGCAGGTATTAACAGTACCAGCTACAGTAATAGAAGGGAAGTGTGAAGTGAGAAAGAAGCACGACCTTCCATCTTTGAACAGTGCTGTTGTTTTTGAGCATTTATTCTTTTGCGAACATTTGTATGACCCTCAAACTGGAGGTATCGAGGAGGTAGCTTATCTCTGTACTCATACAATTCCTTTATGTTTATTGGTGTCTTTCTCTCGTGTAATCAATATGGTTGCAATAATGTGGCCAGTTGCCAGCTCACATCAAACTTAGCTCCTCAAAAGAAAAGGCGATGGATGATAGTGAGTTTGATGACATCAACAAAAAAACAGATACATTCCGTAAAACCCCCTTGGCAACTCTTGATATTTTTGCGGGATGTGGTGGTTTATCTGAGGGCTTACAGCAAGCAGGTAAGCTTGTTTGTTTTCTTCAGCCTGCAAATTTGGCTTAGAAGTGCTTGTGTGATTCTATGAAGGTCTTTTAAGGTTGTTGCAGGTTTTTTTTTTTTTTTTTTTACTTACAGGTGCATCATTAACTAAGTGGGCTATTGAATATGAAGAGCCTGCTGGAGAAGCATTCAGCCTTAATCATCCAGAGGCATTGATGTTCATTAACAATTGCAATGTGATCCTTAGGTGAATTTTGCTCTGTTGTGAAGTTTATCTTATATACATGTGTGTGTGTGTGGCCTTACAAGCAAAGCTATTCAATCCTTACCACCCACACGAAGCCTTGCTAATGGGCCATCCCTTTTTTGGTCAATTTTTTTATAACTGCAATACCATCCTCGGCTTTGTTTCACGTGAAAATTATTCTTGTTGTTTCCAGATGAATTTTCTCCGCTTTATTTGTGGTTTTTGAGTTGTGAAAAAGGATATGCATCGTCTTTACATTCCAAAATTCTACATGTCCTGGTTTCTTTCAATTCAATACTTCAAATAATGATCGATGGTTCGTCATGCAGAGCCATCATGTCAGCTTGTGGGGATGCAGATGACTGTATTTCAACACCTGAAGCTTCTGAGTTAGCAGCCAAACTTGATGAAAAGGTGATTAATAATTTGCCTCGTCCTGGGGAAGTTGAGTTCATCAATGGAGGGCCTCCTTGTCAGGTATTTATAGTATCATTCCTAATAAAAAAATTTAGGATCTATGTTGCAAGTAATGAGATTTCAACTCCGTGGCGTACTTGATTTTCAGGGTTTCTCTGGATTGAATAGGTTTAGTCAAGGCAGATGGAGTAAAGTTCAATGCGAGATGATCTTAGCATACTTATCTTTTGCTGATTACTTCCGTCCAAAATATTTCCTTCTAGAGAATGTGAGAAATTTTGTGTCATTCGACAAAGGGAAAACCTTCCGATTGACTCTAGCATTGCTTCTTGAAATGGGCTATCAGGTGGATGTTGTTCTTTGTCATTCTGTTATGTATAATTCCACATGTAAGTGTTCAAACAAATAGTTCCATAGCTATAATGTAATTGTAGCTTTGCAAGGCATGAACTAGATCTATCAGCTACTCCTTACCAAAACAAAACTGAACAGAAGAAAGATTTTTTGTCTAATTTCCAGTGGTTGATTTATTCGATTCCTTTCATTAATGCAGGTAAGATTTGGTATTTTGGAAGCCGGAGCCTATGGACTTCCTCAATCTCGTAAACGCATGTTCATTTGGGCAGCCTCCCCCGAGGAATCTCTCCCTGAATGGCCGGAGCCAATGCATGTCTTCTCAGGGCGAGAGCTTAAGGTGACATTATCTGAAACCACTCAATATGCTGCTGTTCGTAGTACTGCACGCGGTGCTCCTTTTCGCTCCATAACTGTTAGAGATGCAATTGGTGATCTCCCAGTCGTTGGGAACGGAGCTTCTTCGGTGACTATGGAAGTAAGATTTCTTCTCCTTATCCAATGAAGTTTCTAATTTTTTTTTACCATAGCTGTTCTTACCCATTTCTTGCACTTTCCGGATACACAGTACAATAACAAACCCGTGTCATGGTTCCAAAAGCAAATCCAAGGAGATCAGTTGCTTTTAAACGATCATATCTCAAAGGCAATGAACGAGCTGAATCTCATTCGATGTCAAAGAATTCCAAAACGCCCTGGCGCTGACTGGCGTGACCTCCCAAAGGGAGAGGTACTTTTCTAGCACTTCTAATTGTCTTTGCTCGTTGCTTCCTCGTTAAATTCCATTCCTTCGGGTTTCTTTTGCCACAGGTCAAGTTGTCCACAGGGTCACATGCCAAATACATACCCTCTTGGGTGCTAAACACGGCTCACAGGCACAATAACTGGAAGGGTGTATTCGGAAGGCTGTACTGGGAAGGAAACTTTTCGACATCTATTACCGATCCTCAACCAGAGGGCAAAGTTGGAATGTGCTTCCATCCCGATCAGGATAGGATACTAACTGTTCGCGAATGTGCTCGGTCCCAAGTAAGTTCATATCCAAGTTTCTGTAACCATAAACAGCTGGGAAATTTGTGTTGAGACTTGAAAGTGTTGAAATTTGTGGTGCAGGGCTTCCCAGATAGCTACAAATTTGCCGGAAACATTCAGCATAAGCATAAACAGGTGGGAAATGCTGTTCCACCTCCTCTGGCATTTGCACTGGGGAGGATGCTCAAGGAAGCTGTAGAAAAGAAACAATCAACAAAACCCATGTAATCTTTTCCTTTTTTCTTTTAACTGAGATTTGGCTGTGGGACTTGACCAAGTACATTTGGCATGCTATTGTAGTAATGTAATTTTCTTCTTCATATTTGTAGTTAGACCTAAATGTTAAAGGGAAAAGACCTAAGTTGGTTCTTGAACTTTCGTGTTTTGACATAATTTGGTATATGAACTTTATTTTGACCCAAAATAGCCCCTAAACTTTACATATTGACTCTAATAGTCATTGTCCTCGGAGCTTATATCAAGAGTTGAGGTACCAAAACAGGTCAATATTTGAAAGTTCATGGACTATTTTGGGTCAAAAGAAAGTTTAGAGACTATTTTTGGTTAAAAAGAGTTTAAAGACTAAAGTAGGTCAAACATGAAAGTTCATGTATGTCTTTTACCAATGTTAAATGACTTATTTCCTGGTTGTGAATATGCTGGAGAAAGACTTACAAGAATAGTAGAACTGCTACAAAACTGAAAGATTAACATAAATGCTGCAAAAGTACTTACAAGAATAGTAACTAAACTTTTATTTTATTTCTATTTAAAGAGTTTATATAAATGGATAATACCATAAAACCAATTTACCCAGAAATACAAACCAATCATACACTTGTTGCACAGCATATACATACACTAGACATATTGCTTACACAGTTACAACAATATACTATAATTCATATCTCTACTTGCAAAAGTAGCTCTAATGGTAACCAACAGGAGCTGCTGCTTCTTTCAGTTCCTTTCCTTGAAAATGAATATCCTGCACCCGAAAAGCCTAAATGTCACTTCCCGCAAAGAAACACCCGACTCTAACACGAGACTCAGAGTAAATATTGAAAGCTATAATATGGTATTCGCCGGCATATATCAAGCAAATCTAAAACTGCTCTAAACCAAAAGTCTGTGAACTGCTAAGAAATGCACATAACAATATGTTCAAACTAAAACTACTTTATATTACTCACTTCTTATTGACTACGGATTAATCTAAGAACTGGAGTTTTGAAATTGGCTGATAAAATGTTGTATTGTGTAGAGAAAAGAAGCAAATACTCACAGAAGCGAAATGGTTGACATCCCAATGGTGAGCCTCATCAGCACGAATAACAGTTATAACATCCTTCAGCGTCGCATCCTTTGGCAACCTCCAGTAATCTATAGCAATAGCAGGAGCCGGGACATTCTCAATGGTGCCGCTATCAATATCCTTCAAAAACTCGGTATACGAATGTATAGCTTCCTCCTCCAAGTACCCAACCACCCTATGGGCCATTTTGGGGGACATTATGTAAAGCACAAAGTAGGCATTGAAGAAGACTCCTGGAACAGAAAGCACCAAAACCCTCTCGTACCATTTAGGCTTCACGAGCTCCACCATCGTCATTAGGTGCATCCTCTCGTTCTCTGCCTCTTCGAGCAACGCTTTGATCCAACCCCCGCTTTGCTGGAACTTGCGAAGAGATCTCAGGTGCAGCAACATCCCTCCCACCATACCAGGAACAGCTGCAACTGTTTCCAGCATCATTGCTCGGCAACCATACCGTCTCTGTAGCATTTCAGCAAATCAAAATCCATATGTTGAAGAAAAAAATAGAACTCTGAGGTCAAAAAGGTCTATAAAGGTGAGAAAACAGAAAATGCCAAAGTTAATTGCATCCAAATACACAGAAAAGCGCATAAAGAAGTACTAATCCTAGAAAATGATGTGCACAATAGACCATTAACAACAAAAATCTTGATGCATTTGAGGAGATTCATAATATCTATCCCACAAAATCCTCGTAAGTAAATGAGCAAGAAATATAAAGGCACAAGCACGTAACGGCTGGTTCCTAAAATCATGAATCAGAACTATACACAACTAGAGTATATACTGATAAGAAACTAAAATAAAGAAACAAGAGTATATAGATCATGACAAACCTGGAAAAATATATCTGTGGGAATTCTAAGGAGTTTCACAGTTCTGTATGCAACCTTGTCACCTAAGGTTTTGGGCACATGGTGTTTAGTCAGATCAATTGACGTGTCTGCTCTATAAGTATCCCATGGCTACATCAAGAAAGTAAAAAGAAACAATTAGCCACAAATATGATGCACGAAACTCAAATCTTCTCTATACACCCGTATCTTATACATTGACTGACGAGCATGAAATTGACATAACTCATATGCACTAATACAGAAAATACAAATCATCATCTAGTATTCTTTCGCTTTTAAAATTACGTGTCACAGTACCATAAATAGTATAATTTCCCAGAAATTTGGAGATCTAAAGTCACAAATCAAGAAACCCATATTTGCAACATGATCACCTTAATTACGACGACCATAAATATGAAAAATCAAAAGACATGTAATTACGATATTACCATAAAGCAATTCCAAGGCCACTCAGTCCCGTCCTCTCTAGTGACCTTGGGCTTCGAGACACCCCAATAGCTCGACACCACTAGTTGCTGATCGTTATTCTTCTCCGCCGCCTCCGTCGCCGTCGCCTCCTGCTTCTCCGCCTTTATGTCCGCCGGCGCGTGGGAAGTACTCGCAAGCGTCCTCCGGAAGTAGAACCCCCACAACGCACCGTTCTGGTGCTCCAGTTCATGACCACTCGTCTCTAGACGCTTCGCGACCGTGGACGTTGAAATTTGGCGGTTACTGTAACAGTTCCGGCCATTTCGAAGTCCTCTGATCACAGACCTCACCGCAATTCGGTTCATTTCTTCGAATCAAAATCGACAAATAGCAAGAAATTGGGATTTTCTGAGGAGGAGTGTTATAAATTATGACAAGACAGCTTCAGAAGGAGCTGGAGACAGGAGTTAATGACGGAGGGAGGTCGGATCCAGTGTTACGCGGGTGTTGTGTGGACGTTGATGTGAAATAAGAAAAGTGACTTGTACGGATGAGATGGTGCGAGTTGTGGGTTGCGAAGCAGACGATTAAGGCTCGAATCGAGGTGGAGTGAGGCGGCGGCTATGGGTAGTAATCACCTGCTACGCAGAAGGATTGTTCGGAACTGCGCGCGTTGCTTTTATTCGCTACTTCTGTGTGGGTCAAAGACGGTGAGCGGGTCCCGGTAAATCTAACGGCAATGATTGGTTATAAGTGGAAGTGAAAGTTTGTTTTTACTGCAGACGAATTTTGCTTTGTACTTTCTGACTTCTGACCAAATTGAATTTACAGTTCTGTTGCTGTAAATTGTCGGCTCCAAAATTTTGTGAAGAAGACACAATATATACGGCAGTTTAGTGAACTGTTTAACGTGGCATGACTTAGGTTCACTTATGTTGGGAAAGTTCAGCTAATGTGCCTTTCATGTAGTACATTTGATTTAATCTAGTTAAGAACTAAGAGAAAGGTCCAATTTATTTTCTTAACTATCCATTTAGTTTTTAACTGTCAATCGAATTAATTTAGTTCAAACATTATTCAATCGTACAAATATTTTTAAAAATTGTGTAAAATTACAACATTTCGTCAAATTCATATACGAAATCCGTTAATTCCTGCTTACGTGTAATATTTTATTTGGCGGATTTCTGGTCGAAATATTGACTGCAATAGTGGAACACGTAGATCCGCTATTGCTCTCTTCAAAGCCATCCGACACGCAACAGCACTCTCAAACAAATCATGCGTACTCATAGTGAAAAAAATAACTTTCAATTAAAGAAGAACTTCCAACAGTAGAAGATAAACTTTCAGTAATGAAAAACAAACAAAACATAAAACTAATCAAACTATTAGAATACGATTCAGTACAAAAAAAAACATGAAAAAAGTCCATATACCCATAATAACCATATTTTCACAATTAATTTAAACATAAGTTGGAGATGATAGCACGGCGTCTACCGCAAAAACTAAAACTAAAACCAAAAGCCACAAAAAATTTAACAACCTCTTATACTTGTTATCGAAACAAGACACACACCCGTGAGAAAAATATTTTTTTATATATATTCGCAGGTTACGCACTCCCTAGCAAACCCCTAGCTAGGTCCCACCTCACATACATTTAAGATTTAATTAAATTAATATTTAAATTTAAATTGAACTTCTTCTTTTTTAAGAATAAATTGAACAAATTTAATTAGTAATAAACAATCAAACTTTAGCATTAGTTTTTATCCGTGATATGATATTTAAAATTAATATTCAATAATGAATTGAGTTTTTACCAGAAAACTCAACCCACATGAATTTTGGAAAATCATCATGAAATTGAACTCTTTGCTGGAATATAGATAGTCAAATTCAACAATTACAGTTGAGTAATGATCCTTTGTATACATGACTATGAAAGTAACATAAAATCTAACTAATATGGGTTCCGCAATCGGCATAACCCAAATTGGTGATGGCCAGATCGAAAGATGGTCACCTTTATGCTCCAAAAGTTTTATAGTTCCGTCATCCAAGTTGAATATACCTTCGTCGAAACAACCTTCAAGTACTCCCTCACAACTGTAATACAAATTATCTTCTTCTAAGTAAGTGTATTGCAAAGTATCCTCGGCAAAATAGATAATATTCCCTTTGTATCTAGGAAATTCAATAGACGAAACTCCTATTTGTGTACCAAACCCCATAGATAGAATTTCGTCAACTAAACTCTTTAGATGAATCCAACTTGATGTTCTCGTATCAAATTTGAAAATATTGAAACCATACGTTTTGGATATAAATTTGTTTTCAGGTAAACAATGACAACGCTCAAGTCGTTCAATCATCAATAATCCAACACGAGAGTGTGCCAAATGATAATCCTCATGCATCTCTTTTGGATGTTGTGACGCAAGAACTCTCAATTTCGAACAAGAAAGAATATCATCACACACCATCAATTCTCCCGCATAGGTTATAGCATATAACTTTTCATCGTAAAACACAACATAATACCATAAATGTTCTTTGTTGTATCAATTGGATACCACATTTTATCTCCATGTTTGCAGTACGTCAACCTCTCTGCCATGCCGTACAAAGCCACGGCTACAAAATCAGAAGAAGTTGGCCTCGAAGACATGACAATTTTGATAAGCATATAATCTCTCACGTAAGTTGCATCTTCAAAATTAGCTGAAGGTTTTCCACACATGATTTTACTCAAAAAAAATTCTTTTTCCCGCTTATCAGCACGATATTTAATCACATCGGGAAATAGTTCTCGAGGGAAGACTTACTCAAGCTCTCGAGAGTGGATTAACAATGTATATAGAGGCATCTTCTTGAGCAACAAATATGTTCCTTTGAAAAACTTCTCTCCCACCTCAGGTAAATCAAGCTCATAAACATTCTTGTCAACATTTTTGTCCAATGGATTGAGGAAACCACACTTTGACCCTTTTTTTTTACAACGATAAGATAGCAACTTAGGCAATTTAGGTAACCCAGATTCACATTGCAATGAAACACAGACACATCGGAAGCTAACTTTGTAGTTGTTCTTCAATTTTTTTTACCAAATCAAAAGGAAGCTCACACCACTTACTCATGATAGCTGATAAACACTAATAAGACTACTTAAAAAAAACTTATTTGCCGCGAAATCACTATCATTATTAACTAATAGTTAAGATAAATTTCCCAACCCAATTGATTAGCAGAAGAATGGAGTTGTTATACCAATAAAATATACAAGAAAAGAAGATAAAAAAGAAAAAGAAAAAAAAAGATCCAGGAATACCTATGAATTTGAAGCAGAGGCTCTCTCCTCTCTGAACTTGATGGTGGAATTGTATGGTATTGTTTGAGATATACAATTAAATAAATAACCGAATCTCAGCTTTAGAATTGGGGCGAATAAGCCTCTTATATGGGGTAATTGTAACTGTGTTTTCTGATTTCTATTTCCTAATCAATTCCTAAATAGGAATTGAGTATGGGTTATGTGGACTTGGGCTCGGTTATAAAAAAAAGAGAGGTTCAAATGGCCCACTTGCAATTTCTTTTTAACATATTTTAGTAAAAGAGTTGGCAAATTTAGGGACGGTTGGGCTGGGTCAAGTTCGGGTTGTAGGACTCTAACCTTAGCCCAACCCTAAATTAGTTTTGGTTTGGTCGGATTAGATTTCAGTTTTGAACATAAAATGCATTGAATTTCGCAGGTTGGTCTGAACCATAAGTTGGTTAGATTGGGTTTCAACTACTCACGGGGTTGCGTCCAAATTGTCAACTCTAGTTTTAGACCACTCTTGATCCCTTTAAAGAAGAAGAACTAGCATTTTTTCACCCACATGTGAATGTCAGGTGCTGCTGAATGGATAAATGAAATATCAAGACCTAATTTATGCAAGCTCAACATCTTGCATGGTCCAAGTCCAAATCCTACATGAAAGAATATAGAGACATGAATACTTCTTATTTCTAGCAACTTTAGAATATTTTAAGAATTGTGAAGTCTTCTCTTTAGATGGTAGAATAATTTAGATAGAAAATTATTGTCATTAATTTTAATCTTCCTCGTTTTTAAACACTAATTCAATCGTATAGTATGACATAATTGTTTCTAATGCTGTACTTGGTTTGTTACAATTTAGTTTCAAAATTTTGTGAATTTGTTTCCTATTCGTCCATGTCTTCAAAATTGATCATGAGATAATTAGTCTATGTCAACGTGATTTTTATATACTGTTAAATGTGTTAAATTTGATCCATTTAAATTATAAGAGTCATTTTTGACACAACATTAAAGAAAACTACAACTTTACCCTTCAATGAAATTATTAAATGCTCATGTGCCCTTTAATTAAATGAGTATGGTGTTTCAAAAGGGTAGACATGAACGCGACATGAGTAAGTAAATGAGTTGTGTTATTGACACAAACCCAACACAAACACGATTAAACTAAACATAAAGTTGTTAAAGTTCGTGTTGAGTCACGATCCAAATTGCCACCCATCACACTATTTTACAAGAGTGAAAATAGTCTCTTCGGGACCCTTCGGGAACATCCGATAAAATTGGTACAAGAGTGAAAATAGATCTCCTAATTTCTCATGAATTACTCAATTTCAAACATGTTTTTTGTCGGTCAACAAATATGAATTATTCCAGCTTAATTTAAGTCTCGGCTCTCGAGTTCAAATCTAAAAAATACAAGTTACGTTAAAACGTTGTAGAGAGTTTTATCACTCCAATCATCATTTTCAGCTTAAATAAATATTAGTATGAGTGTGATATATACGTTAAAGAGTAAAGACACTAACCGTGGGCAGCTATAACTACATATCACAACATAGATTAAATTCAAAATTTTCATCATCACACATGCAAGCACCTTATTTGACTTCATGCATAGCAATACATCTTCACATGCAAACCGCACATTCATTGACCATTCTCAATATTTCTCGAGCTATAGTGCCGGATTAACATCAATAAAAAAGCAAAATCTCTTTTCCATTTTCCATAATTACACTACCAACTCCATCATTCCCAAAACCTATATAATCACAGGAACAAAACCACAATCAAATCATCACCAAAACAAATTGGCAATGGCAATCACCAAGCTGAAGTCAGTGCTCTTGTGTTTGGCTCTCATTGCAAGCATGGTGATGGTAGAGATTAATCACGCAGAAGCTGGGCAGGTAATACCACAAGCAGAGGACCTAAGGGACAGACCCACGAACCAAGATAGAAATCAAGCGGAGCACCCTCGGCAGGTGAACCCGCCGCTGGCTTATGCTAATGCATACCAGCGCGGTTGCAATAAGTATAATCGATGCCGCAGCTAATTAGCCTCTCATCTTCCACGCCAATTATTTATAAAATTATATGGAGCAGTATTATTTGCCAATCATATATATGTATGTGTACATTTATTGTAAATGTACTTTGATTTCTGTTTGTTTTGTTTTTACTTGTTTGTTGCACGTTGTATCTATGTGTTTAATGTAAGATAACATATCATATCCAGCATGTATAGTCGGTGAGGGCAAATATTTTCTTATATAAAATCAAATTAATTCATTTATATATATATATATACA
>JAYMSZ010000709.1:0-17721 GCA_036897665.1 Pelargonium citronellum
AAGGATCCTAAGCCAAAGATTAATTGGCTTAGGCACACAGTGAAGTAGTCATTTTTAGAGCTTAGCTTAAGCTAGCTGTAGCAGAAGCAGTAGTGATTTTAAGTGGTAACAGTAGCTCTTAAACAGCAAAGAAGCACATGGGGTTGGGTTTGGTTTGGTTGGGGAAGATGAGACTTTTATAAATTCAAAATAAAACTAAAGAAAATAGGTTTCTCACAGAGGAAACGGAAAGAAGTGAAGAAGCATCGAGATCTGAGAAACCACAATGCCTGTCTCCGTTTCGCTCATTGCTTGACGATGAAGCTTTGGGCCTCCCAACCGTTGAATCGCCATCGAATCGAATCTCTGCACCTCACCTTTACTCTTTCTTTTTTCACTTCCATCGTCTTCTTCAAGATTTCGAGCCGTTACAGACACAACACATAACCTTCCTTCCATCTTGACCACTACTTCTCTCTCTCTCTCTCTCTCACTTCCGCCTCTGAGCTTCTGCTTCACATTTACTGCACCGCTCATGGCGGAGGAGCTTTAGCTGTTTCGGTACTCTCTCTCTCATTTTCAGCTCAGTAATTTTACTGTTTCTTCTTAGTTGTCTCGATTTTAGCTTCTTGTTTGTGATTTTGTGTGCTTTTGTTGAGAAATAGCTTTGTGTTTTGCGATTACGAGTTGGATTTGACCTAGAATTTGCTTGCTTCGGAAAATTAGCTCAGAATTTATGCTCGATTCGGCTGTTTTTTTGTTCCTTTTTTTGCCTGAGGTAGTCTGTTGAAGCTACATTGCTTGTGAACTGTGGTGTTGAGGTTTTTTGCGGTAAATTTTGAGAATTGGAGCAAATGTGACTCCATTGCTCGTCAGATTTTGTCCTCTACTAGCTTCAGGCTCTTCTTTTTCTGCTCATGTTTGACTCTTCAGTCCATATTTTTTTTTCTATTTTCCTTGTAATTGATGCTTATTCTACAATCTGATCTGAATTTCTAAATTGAGCTGCTGCCTATACATAATACATTGCTCTTTCTTTTTCTAGTTTCGGTCAAATTCTCTCCAATTGCTGTTTCATTAAAGTTTATGCTGTTACAACTAAAGTCTCATGAATTTGTTGCCTAGTCTTGAGAACTGAAATGCATGAACTTGTTGCCTAGTCTTAAGAACTGAGATGCATGATAACCTAGGTTTTCAGTTACAAATCTCACCTCTATTGCGTGGAATATCCACCACAGTAACTGAAGGTAGGGAAGAAAAGGAAGGAACAAAAAACACTGTTTGCCCCTTTTGAGTTTCCTTGACTCACGCCTTTGAACTTGTTAGATGGTCAAAACAAATTGCATAGTGAAAAACAAAATCAGTTATGAATAATTACTTAAGAAAATTGCTGTCTCCTTGGAAAGCTAGTGGAATTATCAATTATTTGGATAATGGAGAGGACCAGGCATTTAGCACTAGTCCCTCTTTTTTGCCACTTTAATGGCAATTGGTTTTGTCTCAAATAACATTTTACAGAAAGTACTACCAAAGTTGTTTTTTTATATGTTTAAATTTCCAGTATTGTTTCTAAGTGCTGGTATTCAAATATTATATGGTTGTGTTTCAAGGTTTTTGTACTCATTCTCTGTTTTGTTCTGGTTGATGATTTATGATCCATTGTCGGCACAGTTTATCAAACTCTTATAGACCATGAAAGAGAGGCACTTGAAAAGCTGAAAAAGGTGCCCTTGCAGCATTTAGAATTGCTTGCTTTACTGCTTTTGCTTCTTCTTCAATTGAAAGGATTATGCTTTTGCCTTTGTATTTATAATAACTTTACCAATGTATATTTTTTAATAATCTAACAAACTTGTATACTTTCTATATTGAAATAATCCCAAAAAATAACTTACTGGATTTTCAGAAATGCTAATCAAAGCGAATTTGTGGTTCTAGTGATCCAAACTTTGTATGGGAATAAAGAAGTTACTTTATCTTTATGCTCTATACCTGGTCATAAAAATCAAAATTATCCTCCTACTGACAAAATTAAACTCTCTTTTGAGTTTGAGTGGTCAAATACTACATGGTTCAAGATTTGACGTGTGGAACCTTCTCTACTTCCTTACAGAACATAGCAAATACTAAGTTCTGTGCCAGGCAATTTAGCAAACAAACAGGATGAAGTAGTTGGGATTGAACTTGGAAGTTTTTCTAAGTTGGAGTTATCACTTATCAGTTTAGAGTTGCCACTTCTTTCTTTCCACCAGAAGGTATTATGTATACTGGGGTTTAAGTGCTGTAAATTCACACCATGCATTGTATTGTAAAAAGTTTTTTAAGGTTGTTTGACAAGAGCCAATCAGTATTGCTGCTATCTGATAATCATCTTAAGTTGCAAGATTATTCTGTATCTGGTTTCTTTTTGTTGTTCTTTTTTTCTTTCCCATCAATAGGACACGAGTCAAAAGCAAAGGGCACAATGCATCACTGTTTTGCACTGAGTTAGAATTTCTCATATATTATTCACACCATTTAAGAGGGTGCAAAATGATCCAACATATATTTTTTCTTTAGCATCCAATGCTCCACAATATTTGATGCTCTCTTTACTTTATATTATTTGATTATTGTTAGTATTGCTTTGTTTTGTGATTAAACTATGATGCAATGATAACAGTTTTTCATTTGAGTTTAGATTTTATTGTTCGCTGATCTTAGTAATGGAAAAACAGTTGATGTTCTGAAATCTGATCCCTATATGTCACTTAACCAGGGAAACAAGAATTGCTAAGCACAAACGCATCTAGAGCTTCCTCCAGACTGCACTCCATGAAGCTGGGCTTTGTTTTAGCAGCAACTGTCCTCTTGGTTTTTCTTTCTTCGAGTATTGCTGATCTGAATTCAGACAGGCAAGCTCTCCTCGACTTTGCTGGTGCTGTTCCTCATGGACGGAAACTTAACTGGAATGCTAATACTTCGGTATGCTTCTCTTGGGTTGGAATTAATTGCACCCAGGATGGGTCCCGTGTGCTTGCCCTTCGGCTTCCAGGTGTTGGCCTCTACGGTCCAATTCCAGCCAATACACTTGGAAAGCTCGATGCCCTTTCAATCTTGAGCCTTCGATCCAACAAGCTCAGTGGAGTTCTTCCATCTGATTTACTCTCTCTTCCGTCACTCCACTACCTTTACCTTCAAAACAATGACTTTTCTGGTAATATTCCATTCTCTCTCCCTGGCCAGCTCAATGTGCTTGATCTCTCTTTCAACTCCTTCACTGGTGAAATTCCAGCTACAATTCAAAATTTAACACATCTAACTGGATTAAGCCTCCAAAACAATTCCCTCACTGGATCCATCCCTGAGCTCAACCTCACTAGGCTTAAACATTTGAATTTGAGCTACAATAGCCTGAATGGCTCTATTCCGCCTACCCTCCAAAAATTCCCTGCCTCCTCGTTTCAGGGAAACTTACAGTTATGTGGACCGCCACTGAACCACTGCTCTTCAGTCACCCCTTCACCTTCTCCTTCCCCAACTTTCTCACCACCACCCCCTCAAAAACAAAAGAATGGTTCTGAGCGGAAACTAAGTACAGGAGTTATCATTGCCATTGCATTTGGGGGATCTGCTGTGCTCTTTCTTCTAGTTCTGATTACTGTGATATGCTGCATGAGTAAAAAAGATAGAGACAGTGATGGTGTGTTGAAAGGAAAAACTGGAAGGAGTGAAAAGCCTAAGGAGGACTTTGGGAGTGGGGTACAAGAAGCCGAGAAGAACAAGTTGGTCTTTTTTGAAGGCTCTTCTTATAACTTTGATCTTGAGGACTTACTGAGGGCTTCTGCTGAAGTTCTTGGAAAGGGGAGCTATGGTACAGCCTATAAGGCCATATTGGAGGAGGGAACTACAGTGGTTGTGAAAAGGTTGAAAGAATTGGTGGTAGGGAAAAGAGAGTTTGAACAGCAGATGGAGAATGTGGGGAGGCTTAGTCAGCACCCGAATATTGTGCCTCTTCGTGCTTATTACTATTCCAAGGATGAGAAGCTCCTGGTTTATGACTACATTGCATCTGGCAGCTTTTCCACATTGTTACATGGTATGCTCTATCCGATTATCTTTTTCCTCTTTTTATTTTTTCAATTCCCGTCACATGTTTATTTTATCCACTATGAACTTATATGGCAACGAAACATAACATGGAAGAAAAATCATTGTCTCCTTTATGGTCATCAACAGAGAGCATCCTGATTAAGAATAAAATTAATAGAAGGCTAAATGTTACGAGTTACATGTAGGAAGAATATCTTAATATCAAACAGGACCCAAACAGCCACTATTGACTAGAAGTTGCGCATAATGAGCGAAGAAAGAATTAGATTCGATGTAGATTCATTTGTAAGAGACTCGTAAACATGCCTAAAAACATATACTGCATGGTTATAGTACTAATCTCAATGTGCGTACGTAATGGGTGCTTGTATGCACACAGTCATAAGCATAGTTTGTTCACCTAGATATATAATATTAGTCCTTATTATCTTTGTTCTTATATTACTATAGGAAGTAGAGACACTGGACGAACTGCAGCAGACTGGGAATCCCGAGTAAGGATTTCACTTGGAGCAGCAAGAGGAATTGTGCATATACATTCTGCTGGTGGTGGAAAATACGTCCACGGAAATATTAAGTCATCTAATGTCCTCCTTACTCATGATCTTCATGGCTGCATCTCAGATTTTGGCTTAACTCCTCTTATGAACGTCCCTAATGTACCATCCAGAAGTGCAGGATATCGAGCTCCTGAGGTAATTGAAATACGCAAATCTTCTCAGAAGTCCGATGTTTACAGCTTCGGTGTTCTCCTCCTCGAGATGCTAACCGGCAAGGCACCAGCTCAAACACCGGGGCATTATGACGTGGTCGATCTTCCAAGGTGGGTCCAATCTGTTGTTAGGGAGGAATGGACAGCAGAAGTGTTTGATGTTGAGCTAATGAAGTATCAGAACATTGAAGAAGAGATGGTGCAAATGCTTCAAATTGCTATGGCCTGTGTGGCAAAGGTGCCGGACATGAGGCCTACAATGGAGGAAGTCGTGAGGATGATCGAGGAAGTCAGGCCCGTTGATACTGAGAATCGGCCATCATCGGATGATACCAAGTCTAAGGGCTCAAATACTCAGACTCCATGACTGACCACAGTGCCGTATGTATGCTAGTTTTTTTGGATTCAGCAAGAAAATCCATATTCTAAATGCTATTAACAGGATAGCACCGGCCTCGTACACAAAATAAGTCTTCGCGTCTAACAGTGAACAATAGTTTCGATTATGATTCTTTTAGGTTTCTAGAGTAAAAGATTTGTGTGCAGTATTTGTTTGACCTTGATTCACTGGTTTCCAATTGTGATTTTCTTTAGTTTTTTTAGAGTAACATTTGTGTGTAGCATTTGTTTGAAACTGATGCATGTAACAAAACTGTTGTGCGTGTAATATGAAAATTTGGCCAGTCGTTGCTTCTTGTGTTTTGTCAGAGAACCCATCTCTGGTATATTGTTAAACAAGACAACTCGAATTTGACTCGTTTATTAAACGTGTTGAATAATACGACTAGTTTATGAGCGAGTTGACACGACATCGACATGATGATGCTTAAAAATTTGGGTCCAAACTTATCCAAAATGACCCGCTTAAGTAAACAGATTGATATTGACCAGACATGACCCGATATATTTGAAAATTTGCATTTTCATCTTTAAATAGGTGTCAATAAATGGGTTACTCAACCCACTTAATTAAACGGTTTTAATGAATTCAACTCGAACACAACCCGATTATTAAAGGATTTGAGTTAGTAAACACGAATCCGACCTAAACTCAATTACGCTGAATCCAAACTTCCTTAAATTCATGTCGTGTCGCGAGTCATGACCCAAATTGACAGCCCTATTTAGTATTGTTCAATATTTAAGTTTGACATACAAACTGCTATTGTTTGTTCAGTATCTAAATTGGTCCACAATGTGTATATCATATACATATTCATAGAAATATTGCATTACAAAAGGTTGATGATTACAACAAAATTAGTCTGCAACTTCTCCACCGCAAAACTATATCTTCCTTGTGTGAGAACATTAAAAAAGAATCAGCTCACGTCAAAAATCCAAGTTAAGTGCTAGAGTTTGAAGTGTTCTTATCCGCCAAATCGGCGCCACTGACATATCTAGCAACCAGAGAGATAAATCGGAGAGGCGCGCCAGTCAGTGGAGCATCTGAAAGCGACACACCTGAGAGTGGCGCGGAGGCATCTTCACTAGTCTTGGCAGCTTCCAGCAACGCGAGATCTATAGTTTCATTATCATTCAATAGAATTTGTTCTGTTTCTCCAGATGCATCGGCTTTTGAAAAGTTTGCAACTGCATGAGCACGTTGACCATCAGCATTATCATTACCAGATCTTCCATCTTTGACAGGGATAGCTTCTGAGGACTCCAGCTTCTCGCCTGATACAGGCACATGCTCACCAGATCCAACAATGGGATCAACAGTTTCAGTTGTTTCAACCTTTGAAACATCAGTTCCAATGGCTGAAGAATGCCCGACTTTTGCATCTCGTTGGTTAATTTCAGCTTGCAACTCATTCACCTAAGAAAAAATGTAGCAAGAACATAAAACTCTAATTTGGAAATATGCATAGATCCTAGCAACTACCAGCTCGGAAAATGTTCATTACTAAACAAGGTAGAGTTAATAAAATGCGTGAGAATACTTGTAAGAGCGCCAATTAGTTCAGATCAAGCTACAAAAACCTTGGTTGACATAAACTGGCATCATCAAATGGATAAAAACAGTGCAAGTTATCGTGTGGAAGCTGGAGAGAGGGGTAAAACCTTTTCAGCAAGTTCGGTATTTTCTAAAATCAACTTTGCAACCAATGCACGTGCTCCTTCCATTTGAGAGTTCTGGTCTTCGTGTTCAGTAGCCTACATTGTAAAAGAAAGTTAGGTTCACTTCCTTCACTCCACATATTCTCTGCCAACATCATGAAAAATGGTACTCCCTCCGTCTCAAAATGAATGCCTTGGTTTCTATTTTGAGAAAAATTAAGGATAAGTTAGTGCGGTACATTTACTCTTGTAACTGATGTGGGTTGTGACAAACTTTAAGGATACTAATTAACTATTATAGGTATACTATTGGTAATTCGTGGTTCTTCATCTAATGAACTTTGGAAGAAAGCACCGCAAATATGGCAATTTAGACTTTAGAGAATGATAAGGTGACAGGATTATGACTAATACACTTGGTTGCAAAACAGCTGAATGAGTGAGAAAACAGGAAGCAAACCTCATTAGATGATTGAGAAGATTCAGTGCTCATCTCAAGGTTTTGTACCTGTGATTGCATACCAGATATATTTTCCACCGCTTGTTTTCCTTGTGAGAGACTCTTCCTGGATTTTTCCAACCCCGCCACCTGCCAGGCTTTGTTTTCAATATCCACATCAGAACAAATGCACGGTTTTGCAATGTAATAGTTGCGACCCAACCAAAACAAGAGGATGATAGGCAGCATTGTGGTTTAGTTTTCCTCGACAATGTAACAATAGGAAAATGTAATAAATACTGGAAGAAATACTTATTGACTTCAATACTGGAAGAAATTGCACGGATCAAAATGTTTATTGTGAAATGGTCTAACTTTAACTTTTCATACACGTGATCGGTACACTTAAAAGTTAACTATTCAGGACAATCTGATGACCCAATCTGCTCTTAACCCTATAATGTTGTTTGAACAAGGATATTAACATAACTTCAAATTTTGTATGCTATAGTGTGTCATATTTACCATCTAAGCATGGTTGTATGACTTATACTAAATCCACATAAAAGAAGAGATATTCTCGTATATAATTATGACTTCATACAACAAGATCTCCTTTTACATCCAAACAAAGCTCATAACTGTAAGTTTCACCTTTTGATAAGAGAATAAGCGAATAATTTAGTTATATTAACAACCCATGCTTATGCAAACATTGAAACACAGCAGAGATCACTCCGTACACTACAGAGGCCAATTGAGAAATGTACCTGAGCCTTTAATTTAGCTATATCACCATTCAGGCTGGCAATTGTTTTTTTGGATGAGTTCTGTACAACAACGGAGATCAGAATAAAAAAATGTGCAAATCTAAGACGATAAAAGAGAAGTGCGTAAAGCCCACTCACTCTGCCAGGAGCAGCACAGCCAAGAAACCTATGAGACTACAAAACAAGAGCGACACTACAACAATGTCCAGAGACTAACAAGCATAAAACGAGCATGCACACGATTAAGCAAAAAAGTATCAGCAATTCAAAATTGTTTATGTTACATTTGGATTTGATGAAATGGACAAGATATATATTAAGAGTTGAGTCTCTGAATCCACATCCTTCACGTGAAGATTTAATATGAAAAAGGATCTAGCTTTACAGTCAAACAATGATTTTGAGCTTATTGCAATAAAACTATTTGACACTACAATTTTATCTTTGAGAACATTGAAAAATGTCATTCCAACTCCATAACAGATTGACAATAATTACCTCCTTAAGAATCCAGGATTGTTTTTCACTCTCCAGGGCTTTGATATTGTCCTCTAAACTTGCCTGTGGAATATTGCGTGTTAGTTCAACAATGCAAACAAAGTTCTAGGATACTTGTATGAATAATATGGATACAAAAACAAAAAAAGGCAAACTAAAATGTACATCATCCACCTAGGAATGCATTAAGCAATTTTCACAATGAGGTCGATAAATATCACTGTATGAAATGTTACCACTTTCAAATTATGAGATGCCTTTCCTTCCAGTAACTGAGTGATTATTTTCTTCAAACCAGCCTGCATTTAATGTTGCAATAGGAACCAATCATTGTTAACGCTTAATTGTATCACGGGAAAATGTTTTCCTAGTTTAACATTTTACAATCAAATAAAAATTCCTTGAAAATATCTGGAAATGGACTCTCTCTCTCTCTCTCTCTCTCTCTCTCTCTCTCTGAAAACCATTTTCCAGAAATGGAAAATATTTTGGGATGACAATCAAATGTTGGAAAACATTTCCCATGGCAGATATATTTTTGACTGAAACTGTTTACCATGAAACTAGCGAGTCTCAAAACAAATGTGAACACATTTATTTGCAATATAGGTGGTAAACAATAAGCTCCCTACAACTCATCAAATACAAAATTAAAAACTTTAAATGGACCCATTTTCCAACTCAATTACCTCATTTTCAATCCAGGTGTCCTTTAAAGTCTGTAACTCTACAAGCTTCGTATCTAGACTAGCCTGTAAATCATCCATGCAGATAAACCAGCCTGTCAACATGGAGAATACATATATACAACTGCCATATGAAAGGTGAAAAGGAGCACGTTAAAAAAGTCACTATACAGATCAGATATATATTACCCTTTTCTGTTTGTATGAATTAATTTCATTTTGCAGTTCTCTGATTGTCTCTTCCAGCATTGCCTGAAAAATAAATAAAAGGAATCATTAATTAGTTCAAAGTAATTGTCAAATGAAATCCACGAAACCCTGTCACTCAGCTTGTATTACCTCTTTCTGTATGTGTGTAGAATTTTCATTTTGCAATTGTTTGATTGTCTCTTCTAAAGTGGCCTGAAAAAAGGACTAATTATATTGACCAAATCACAGGAACCCTGAAAAATTATTGTCAAAACAAGAAATAGGGGTGTGCACAAGATAGCTAGCAAGCCTCACCTGTCTTTGCAGCCACTGTTGTTTCTCTGCTTCACCTATAAAACACTATAATGCCAAACTCAAGCAGTCAGAGGAACCACACCAGAAACAATAATGAAGCAAACGGATTATCAAAGTGGGTAATACGCAACATTAGGAGTGAGCATATTTTAAAGATGTTCATAAAAAATAAAATCGAAAGCAATCAGAGTATACACAAAGGAAGGTCATACAAACTACAAGCAAATGCTTTACAAGTCAACCGAGTTAGGGACATATCGCAAGGAGACAGATGATACAGTTGTACTTCTAGTAAGTTCATTGTGTGATCTGCACAGGTATCAACTTGAGGGGAGTAATCATGGGTTTTATTAATCATGCAGAGAATGCTAAAGGGTCGTGTTAGAAAGTAGGAACACTCAACGCATGATAATTGAACAGAAAGGGATGGATGGCCAACATTTTTTTTTCTATTCCAAAAGTTGAAATGGATGGAAATGAGATAGCAGTAACAACAATGTTCTACCTGATGCACAAACCGCATAACATTGTGAGTGCCATTTCTTACTATCATTTAACATCAGTTTTCTCTCGCATAACAACCAAGAATTTCAAAATCTGCTCGTTACAAAAAACAAATGTTTCCTTCTAAGGGTGTAATTAGATTCAAATTCAAATGGCAGCCGCAGCCCGTGAAACCATTGATATAACAAGGTTAAAACACCATTTGATCCATAAAGAAATGATATTGTATATTACAAGTAACCAGTAGAATTGGAAATTTGGAACAATACATGAATAGCAATAAACAATTAAGCTACGTTATCATGGAAGGTTTTAAGGAAATGAAAAAGCAAATGAAGTGATTTCAATGAAATAAAGAAAGGAGCAAACTTACATCCTGTGTGGCAATGCGTGGATGATGAGAGTGCTGACCCATATCCACATTTTGCTCCATAACATTGTTATAAACATAAGCTTCTTCGGGAAATTGGCCACGAAAAAGATCCTGCCGCCCATTAGTCATGTCATATTGATTCACAGAAGATGAAGAAGAATCTGTTTCATCATTGCCACCACCGGGAAAGGACTCGGGGGCTTTGTTCTGCTTGTTCCTCTTTTTCTTGTTCCTTCTCTTCTTCTTGCCATCATCCATGTTGGGTTAGGTTATTCAAAACCCACAATCCGTTTCAGCTGCATCAATTACACACGCGTAACGCATTCGCATTGTTCAATACGCACTAAAAATTCGAATAATCAAAGAAAACAATCGACAAGAAACTCGTGAAACCCTTACCTAACGTCCCTAATAGAGATAGCTCCAATCTAGAGCTGTTTTTAATTGAAAAAACGGATTGAAATTAGGATGTAAATGGGAAGATGGATTCAAACATGTAAATGAAACATGAAGATTTAAATAAAATCGAAGAAGATTGTATTTGAAGGTAGGGTTTAAAAAATAACAGAAATTTGGGAAATGCCATAAAAGACAAGAGAAGAGACAATGGAGGTTAATGTTGCAAAATTTGCAACCAAACATTTGTAACGGCCACTTTTCAGACAGACTTGTGAGAATATATTTGGTAATAAAAATTGATGGGCTGGGCTTTGGAATCAGAACATTTACTTGGGTCACATGATTTACAATTACAGATCAAGCCCATAATGATAATTGGGCCCACTGTGATCTGGGCTGGTCCAATAATTACTGTGCCACTAATAAGAAAAAAAGTGGGTCCCACAACTTAGCCACTCCAACAATTCGTCTTCTTCCTCAGAACATATAACCATTTTCTTCTGTAAATTTCTCTGCATCTAGCTGTAGTTCTACTATTAGAGCTTTATCGGTCGGTTTCGGTTTAGCTGCGCTTTGAGTGAGTTCAACTCGAGAAACGAGTTTTATCTTTCACGGTGCGACCTTGATATTTGACGGTAATTTCAGCTCCGATTTGTGCTTTTCTGCTTTTTCTATAGCTTGATTGCGGTTTTTTTACTGTCATTTTAATTCGTTTTTTTTCTTTTACAAATTTGCATAAATTTTTCCATTTCTAGTTGTAGTTCACTTAGTTTTCCCACTTTCTGTTTGTTTCTCTAGAAAATTCAGTAAAAGCAAGGTTTTTTGGGTCCTTTAAGCTCAAAACTTCAGGTTCAAACCAGCTCCACTTCACTAATCTCTCTCTTTATTGAGTAATTGATTCTTTGTTTTTGTAAAATTTCATCAATCTGCTGAGCTGATAAAAAAAAAAGCTTGTTTCTATACTTCAAATTCTTGTTCAATTTTTAGTGGGGTGTGGTTTTGATCCTCCCCGAGGTTTAGGATACATTTTGTTCCCTTTGCTGGTTATCTTGAGGGTTTAAAGCTTTTCTTTTCTCTCGGAAATGCCTGAAATTTGATATTGGGCCTGCCAATATTGTGTACAGAAGAAACAAATAAATACTGTCCGGAGATAAAAAGAAGCATTAGTAAAGAAAATGAGCTGCAGCAGTACTAGTATGAGCACTCCGTTGCCGAATCCCTTAAAATTTCATTCACCACAATTGCGGGCCAAAATTGGTCTTAATTGCCACCTTCCCCTCGTCACCGCTATCAACACCAGAGGAAAATCCCAAAGAATCTGTGCCCGCCTCCAAGATTCATCCAATCAGCAACTCAATCTCTCGGTTCTTCGCTTCACTTTCGGTACATTTGCTATTTTGTTACAAGGATGTTTCTTTATCTAGTTTGCTCCTAGTTGTTTCTGAAATATTGAACGTTGTGGGGGTTTTTTAGGAATACCTGGGTTGGATGAATCGTACCTACCAAGATGGATTGGATATGGCTTTGGTTCGCTTCTAATCATAAACCACTTATTCGGCTCTAGTGTCACCCCTGCCCAGCTTGTGAGCATACTTTGAATCTGAGCTTTCAAATTTTAATATGAGCTAATATTTATTATGTTAATGCGTTTGGATTATTGTCATTTGGTCATATTTGGTTTGATATTTTCGTTTCATTGCTTACTTGGTAGAGAACAGAGGCTTTGGGTCTTTCTTTAGCAACTTTCTCTACTTCACTTCCATACCTTGGAAAGTTTCTCAAGGTAATTTCTTTTAAGGTTATAGCTACTGTCTCTGCCTTATTTATTTGTTTGTTTGTTTTCCTTGTTCTTATTTGTTTTATTCGTATTCAGTGAATACTGCTGTGAAATCAGATTCTATGGTCATGTTAGTGCAGTCTATAGAACTACAATTGTCATTTTAGTGCATTCTATAGAACTATAGTTGTAAATTAATTGGACTCATATTAACACATAACCATCTATCTTCAAGAAAATTATGAAGGTCTGGCAGTCAGAGTAGCCATTGTATTATAATATTGAGATCAGTTTACAGGATGGAATCAGTGACTTCTGTGGGAGACAAAGATGCGTAGAGAATAATATAGACTCCATATTTAAGGGGTTGGTGGGTTTTTCTGTCTCAATTTTGTTGTGTATCTATCTATGCTATTCTTAGGATTTCTCTTCTTACAAAATTTTATAGATTTTAGTTGAAAGACCTAAAATATCTCCTGAACTGAGAAATCTGATTAATGTGTTTTTTTATTGAGTATGGACCTCATCACTCTGTAATCTAAAAAGATGTGATGTCCATGTTGCACATCTTCAACTGTCCTGCGACCGTTACAGTTTAGAAATTTTTGCAGGGTTCTACTCCTATAGATCAAGCAACACTCCCAGAAGGCAATAAGCAAATCTTTGTCATGTCACAGAACATCTCAGAAACTCAGAAGCAAGATTTGGCTTGGGCCACTTATATTTTGCTGCGCAATACAAATGCCATAGCTGTGGTAACTCTCTCTCCCCACTTCCACCCCCACCCTCTTTATCATTCCTTCTTAAGTATTAATCATCTGATTGCTCCTATGTTCCAGCTTATATCGATTCATGGAGAGTTGTGTATACGTGGATACTGGAAGATTCCAGACGGTGTATCAAAAGATCAAGAACTTGATTGGTTTGGGAGACAGGTTGGAAAGATTGGCCTTTCAGTTCTAAAAGACACACTCTATTTTCCTCAAAGTTCAGGTATAACTTGAATTAGATTTTCTTATATATTGCAAAAAACTAATTGATTGTACCCTCTGGAATGGTTCCTTTTAATATTGGCAAAAATTCGAAGTGTTAGACTTAATTACTTCAAGTAAGCTTGAAATACATATATTTCTTGTGAATCGTAAATACAAACCCGGAGTTATAATTGATTCATCAAATTCAAAACATACCACTTTTTTTTCCTTGAAAATTTAGATTAATGAGGTATTATCTTTCCTTTCATTCCATAATATAATGATCTGGGATAGTTCTTTTATCCTTTATGTTATAGAACTCAGGAAGTTCACCATACTGTGTGTTCCTGGGGTTGAGGTACTGTTTATTCAAGTTAATACTCTCATTGTCATCATGAGTTTATATATTTCCCTGTTGCTTGCCTAGAAGGGGCGGATATTATATTTCTTGTTGGTGGTGCATTGAAACTTGGCGGTGTTGCTCTTTTTAGCGGTTCCTAATTGGGCTTATACCTTCTATGGATGTTTGTTCAAATTTCAGAATCTGAGCTATGGGAGATGCTGCCAAAGGGAACCAGTTCTCTCTTGGTAGAACCTGTTCTAAGTTCCAATGACACGGAGAAGAATGAGGGGTTCGTTCTGTTGGCTTCAAGTGCGAGCTATGCGTATAGTGAAAAGGATAAAGCTTGGGTGAGAGCTATTGCTAACAAATTTAGAGGTAAGAGCTTGTGACAAACTCTTAATGTATTATAGACTCATCTTTGAAGTGTATGTACATGAGAAAAAAAAGAAAAAAGATTGGTTGTGCAAGTGCAGCCTAAATGGGTGTTGCACTTTATAAAATTTGATTTATTACAGGCTTGTTAATCCATTGAATCATTTAAGGGTAATGACTGGAAACATCATGTTCAAGTCTTGCATGTCCTATGGTATTGAGGCAACTTGAAGCACTAGATATGTGCTTTGAAGTATTCTACATTCAGAATAGAGCACGAGCATAAGGAAAAGAAGCAACCTTTAAAGTATAAGCATTTTCTAGAGTCTTCCACATTCTTTCTCTAGTAAGTTATTTGAGATCGGTTGTATTGTCCTGCAGCATGTTTTCGTTGAGGTTAAACTCTGGAGGAATTGCTAAGGCTTACTTTCTTATGCATTTTGAAACGTATGTGGCATTAAGACTACAAATTCAATTTGTATAAAGCAGTTTCAGTAGCAAAGAGTCATTTCATGATTATATCATGTAGAAACATGGAACCAGACATTCATTAAACTAGGATCAATTTGTATGAATTCATAATTTGAAGATGATATCTTCTTGATACTTGGGACTCGTGTCACTTGGTACTTACAACTTTGCATAACGCTGATGAAAACATGGAATATTACGCAGTCCGAGTTTTCATCTTTTCATGCAACTTCTCAGTCAAATTCAGCCTAAAAGCACGACCTCGGATAACTGTCAGAAACATCTCTGGTGCTACTATGTATAATATTTGCCAGTCTGCTTTATAAATTCTGTAGTGAAAACTTTAATCCTAGATTTCAAAATATTACATTTCATCATAATTGAAGGTGATTGAACAAACTTAAAACGTAGAGGAGGTTTGAAACATTCTCATCCACTGATACTCCTTACTTAAACCTTCTCCTGGAAATAGTAGTTTACTGTAAAAATTGATTCAAATCTTTCTTACCAAAACATCTGTTGAAAGATCTTCTCTATTGTAGATCTGACCAAGATTAGATAGATTGTTGGCCATTTTGGATTGCATCTGGTGATGGAAGATCCTGCCAACCATAGACATTATCAGTATCTTCAAGTCTTAATGCAGAAGGTAAGGCATCTCTTTGAAGGTATGTTCTATTGCTAACTTTTCTATGTAGAGAGCAAGAGATTAGAATACAAATTTTCTTCAGAGGGTGTCTATATTTTCTTGCAACGACATCATAGGATATGCATGTCTGTGCACGATTAAGTTCTTATGTATCCAGAAAGTGAATCCTTAAAGCAGTAAAGCACAACAGTAGGACACATTCTAACACTTAATATCTTACCGTTGCAGTTGCACTAGATTTTAGAATTTCTAGATTGTTGCAGTGGAAGGCTGCTTGGTATAGATCCTATTGACAGTGTTGGTGCAACCAAACAACCCTGTTAACAACAGATTAATTGGTATGTGGTTTAATTATTTTCCACACCTTATCAAAAGCTGTTGCCTTGTGAGGAAAGATGAACTGAAAACTAGAATTAAAACACAAAATATGTAATGAATATTTGAACTTTGATGTAAGCTCATAGAAGTCAAAGAGACTAACCTGTCTCACATTGTCATAAACTGTAGAAGGATCAGGGAAATCAATGACTACCCTGGTGGCTTTGGACTGCCAGAATTTCATAAACACAAGAACACTGAGAAATGCCATGATAATGTACACAAAAAGAAATGAAATACCTGAGATATGGAGCCTAGTACCTTCTATTGTGTTATACTCTGATTTTTTTGGTTGTAGGAAGGAGGTAATGTGGCACTTGTTGTGGATGTCCTCATTTTTACTCTTTGCCATTTTATATATCATGGGACTCTGTTGGTTCTACTTTTTATTTATTTTTTCTCATGTTGATCTGACTTGATTCCTTTCATTTTGCAATTCTCTGAAAATGACAAGGAGTTGTGAAACACTTAACTAGCGCCCCAAAAAGAGACATCTGGAATCCACAGTTGTGTTATTGATTTTAAAAATGGGAAAATGGATTCGGACATGTAAATGAATCGTGAAGATTCAAAGCAAAATCAATGGAAGAGTCAAAAAGATTTTATTCCAAGATAGGGTTTCAGGAAATAATGTTACTTTATTTAATGAAGATCCTGTTATTTGCAACCAAACGATTGCAACGGCAACTTCAGACAGTCTTTGATTGTTGCACGTTAACGTAAATGGTAAGTGGGATCAAAAGATTTGTTTGGGTCGCATGATACACAATTCTAGCCCAAGCCCACAACTGCATATTGGGCCCACTCTGATTTGGGCTGACTTGGTCCAATATTATGATTCCTTGTGTGTGGGTTGAGAATTAGGAAGCAAATCTTTGATTTATAGTGGATATGGTATGGTGGTGCATCATTTTCATAGTAAGCTTTAGCTGGCTACAAAAATGACACAAGATTAGGATCTCATCATCTACTTCTGTCGCACGTCGTGTTGGGGTGTCTTTTAAGCTAATTATCATTATTATTATTATTATTATTATTATGGATTTTAATAGCTTTGCGTAATTTTCCAAATACCATACATATATATATTACAGGATATATTAATTAATTAATTAATTTGAAATAAAATAAAATATACAACTATTTCGATACAAATAGTTTAAAGAATGTACAGTATACATTATTTTGATACACAAACCACACATAAATGGACATTTGGACTCGAATATTTTCATAATTCAACAACTAGAATCATTTCTTCATGAGATGAAGATGTCAGATGTGGACTTGACAGTTGAGTTTAGAGTGGGTCCCATCCAGGCTATTATGAACAATGAGAAGATCGTGTCGTCCACAAAACCTAAGTCCAAACAGTGCAGTCCAAGTCTCTCCCCAAAACCAATCAAATCTTCCAATTTTTAAATATTAAATTTCAGGTACAGCTACTAATTTGCCACTATTTTCCTTATTCTATTTCCTATATCCGTTCGTTTGTATAAAATGGAATTTAAGGAACAGCCCAGCCCCATTCCACGAACAATTCAAAGCCGCACATTTGGGGACATATCTGATATTTACGTCACAAACTTTGGGCGTTTTCGTAACTCCAGGTGCTTATTTACAGGCCACACCCTTTTTTAATGGGTTATATGCCCAAATAGTACCCAATCTTTGGGCTGAAACCCAATTTAATACCCAAACTTTAATTGTACCAGAGTTGATACCCACACTATTATT
>JAYMSZ010000710.1:0-17686 GCA_036897665.1 Pelargonium citronellum
TAATTCACTTGGTTGGGTATGAATGAAATTAAATAAGGTGTCATCACCTCATTGACTTGGCTTAAGATAAGCCAAAAAACTCTTGGTTTAGATTCCTTATTCTCTATATCTTATCTTCATTATCCGCATTATTATAATCTATAACATCATATTTGCATAATGAATATCAAACTGTATTAGGCTCATACAAATTAACCACCTAAATAAAATATGATAGTACATTCTAGTTTCACTTTATTTAATTCGCCAAATTTCACCTATATTTAGTATGTGAAAATTCAGAGATCATCTCAGGTTAAACTGTCGAGGAACCAAATAGGGGTGAAACGCGAAAATTTAGCGACTAGGTTTGGATAAAAAAAAATTTAGGGACCAAATTGGGTCAAAACACCAAGGTTTGGGACGAAATTGAGTCCTTTACCTTCAATTTCTTGGTTAACTTTAAAATTATTATTGTTAATTTTCTTTTTTAATTATAATTCGTAGAACATCAATGAAGTATTACTATTTTTATCAGCATTTTTATCCAAAAAATTAAAGTGCTTCTTTTTAAAAAGAGTTAAAGCATAAAACTACTTCCGTCCTTTTCTTGATTGTTAGCTATTGTTGATAAGTTGATCCAAACACCATTTAACACTCTGATTGCCACATCAGCGTCAATCACGCTGCGGTTCTAGGATATCATCCTGCGCCTCATCACACACTAACATTTCCTATTTATACGTATTTAACATATATCGCTGGGAATCACGCCATTAAAGGTTCGTTATTAATCGGAGTCAGATAGCCCAACTGCTATGCAGGCGGGAATCTTCTACACTCGTGCCCATTATAACAATCGTGCACCCTCTTCATCAGACCGTCAATCAAACCCATCAGTTGTCAATAAAATGAAACGACCACACTGTTACACTGTGCGTGAGAAGCACCGGATCACAATTCCGTCCGATTAAGGGCATTTTCGTCAAGAAAATGACAGTGGCAGTTGGGTAAATAAATTCAAATGCGAAGGTAAATAAGTTAACCCTTAGCTCCTGTTTGACTATCCTCTGGAGGAAGTATATATTGGGAATTTAGCTGAGAAATGAGAGATTTTGAGCTGTGATTTTTGAAACTATCAGTTTGAGAATTTGAAAATTTGGGCGAGAAAGTGAGGGAAAGCGCGAGAAAGTGAGAGAGAAATTGATGCGTTGTTGCTGTTTGAGGTTTCACGGACATTCTTCTTCGGAGATGGTAACGGCTGGTGGTGAAGACGATCATTCTCGAACCAAACCCTAACCGGAGTGAAGCTCTTTCGAGGTAAATAGGTTTGGATTCAAATTCGTGTCATTTTGATCTGATCGATCGTATTTTCCGGATTTTTTGTTTAGTTTTTGATCTGTGAGAAACATGATTTGCTTCAGGTTAGGGTTTCTTTTTTGGTGTTAGATTCTGAATGGCGATTTTACACCTGCATGCATGGAATGAGATGATTTAGGTAGCTCAGTTGGTGAAATTTTATCAAGTAGATGTGATATTGAAGGTTAGGATTTAGGTTAGCTAATTTTAGCTAATTTTGTGGTATGGCCGTGATCATGAATTGGCCTGTAAATGAGGTGATATAGTTGTTATTGTTTACCTATTTGTTCTTGGTGGATACAAGATTAGATTTACAGCAATCTGTAAGTGTTTGCTCACAATGTGAATAATTTACAGCAATTTGTATGATTTTTTTATCTGCTAGAAACATGTTTTGCTTCAGGTTAGGGCTTCTTTGTGGTGTTAGGTTCTGAATGGCAATTCTATACCTGCATGTGTGAAATGAGAGAATTTAGGTAGCTCAGTTGGAGGAAACTGAATTATTTTTATCAAGTAGATATGAAATGGCATTTTAGAATTTAGGTTAACTAATTTTAGCTAATTTTGTTGTGATGTATCTGATTATGGATTGGCCTGCATATGAGGTGATATTATTTGTTATTGTTTACCTATTTATTCTCGGTGGATATGATTTTAGATTACAGCAATTTGTAAGTGTTTGCTCACAGTGCAAATAATACTCAGCAATTTGTTCGATTTTTGATCTGTGAGAAGCATGATTTGTTTCAGGTTAGGGTTTCTTATTTGTGTTAGGTTCTGAATGGTGATTTTACACCTAGATTCATGAAATGAGAGGATTTAGGTGGCACACAGTTTGTGGAAACTGATTTTTATTTTATCAAGTTGATAGGTTTAGCATTTTAAAATTCAGGTTAGCTAATTTTAGGTATTTTTTTTTTGTTGAGGTGTGATTATGGATTGGCCTGTAGATGAGGTGATATAGTTATTTTTTTTTACGTAGTTGTTCATGGTGGATATAAAGAATTCAGAAGTTTTTGTTTGGTCGGAGAATAAATTATTCAATTCAGTAAAAAAGATCTTTAACAATTATTTCCCATGAAAAGTTTATGCAGTTACGGATGAATGACTACAAGACAAAATTATAATTATGACATATTTGCCTTTTGTGGATGTCGGATTTGATCACCTAACATTGTCGTTAGCGTATGTTTTAATTTTGTCATTCAATAAAACATTTGAGCTTGCAGGATTTGGATATAGTCTATGATATATATAATTTTTATATCTGTCCCTACTCGATAGGGGCCATGGGTAATATTTGCTAAAAATGTGAATAATTTTGATTCTGATTGTGAAAAAAGAAGTATTAACTAGTAGATCATGAGGATCCTGGCAATTTTTTTTTATATGTTTGATCATTGTAAAGACAATTATTGTCACAATGCGGCTATGGATAATTTGGTACACGACAAAAATATGTATTATTTATTACAAATTCGCCTCTTAGATGTCAGTGAAGCCACTTGATAGGTTAAGCCTTGAATGTGATTTGATGGCTCAACTTTCTTTGTAACTTCTGTATGGAATTGGTTACTTAATAAAACATTTGACTGCTCATGTAAATTGACAGTCACATTTAAAGTCTGGGAATGCTATATGTGAATAGATGTGTATATCAAGATCTAGTAAATAGACACGAGACACATATTCCCCACCATCCTCTTAACAGATACATAGACATGTATATGAGGAAGTGGTTCAAGGGAAAGTGGAGTTCGAATTATGGTCTGTTCACTCATGCATCAAAATTTATGCATGCCTCTGTGATAGAGCCTCGACACCGTTACGATCATACATCGGAGTCACAACCAATGCAAATTTTAAACTTTTGCTGAGAGGAAAGAAACTCTTAAAGTAGAAGCATTCCAGCCCATGTATTGAGTTTCATCCTCATCAATGTATGCATATGCAACAAGTTATGCTACATATGTTTTTATGCATCTACCATGTCTTCCAAGATGAATGCATTCATAAACTTTTGGTGGAGTAAGTGTGTAGCATATTTGCATGCATGCATGAATTGGTTATATGACTGGCATAATACTCATCGAACATTCTTATTTTTTTTAGGATTGCTGCTAGATCATCTCTGAGATTGTGGAAACTATTGTAATCCTCCGTCAGAAGAACTAAAACTGAGTCTCCTGAAGCTTACTTCTTGTTTCAGTTCTAGAGCTACAGAAGCTCATTGTGGGTTTAAATTCAATGAGTTGCATATAAGTGGATAGCAAATCGAACCTTGCCGTGATGGATCAATCTAGAACACATAGGCAGTTTCAATACAATTCCATGAACCCTGGAAACGAGGAATATCAGCCTGTGACACAGGCATTTATGATGGATCCCATGAGCAGCATAAATACCAGTATGAGACCTCCCCCCCATGTAAATATGTTGGAAGTTCGACCTGTTCATAATTTCTCCATTCAGACAGGTGAAGAGTTTGCTCTTGAATTTATGCGTGACCGGGTTAATCCCAGGCGACCTTCTATTCCAAATACGGCAGGTGATCCAAATAATACAACTGGTTATATGGATTTGAAAGGCATTTTAGGCATTAGTCACACTGGTTCAGAAAGCGGGTCAGATATTTCAATGCTGTCGATTGTTGAAAAAGGTCCAAAAGAGTTTGAGAGAAAAAACTCCTCTTTACATGAAGACAGAAGTAATTATGGATCAGTTCAATCTGTACCACGTACAACATCAGGTTATGGGAGTAGTAGAGGCGGTGTTCATGGGTATGCCTCATCTGGAGCCTCTGATAGCTCAGTATCAAGGATGAAGGTTCTCTGCAGCTTTGGTGGTAAAATCCTACCCCGACCAAGTGATGGGAAGCTCAGGTATGTTGGTGGTGAAACACGTATCATCCGAGTAAGAAAGGACATTTCTTGGCAGGAGCTTATGCAGAAAGCATTGACAATCTATCGTGAGACTCGTTCAATTAAATATCAGCTTCCAGGGGAGGATCTTGATGCATTGGTTTCTGTGTCTTGTGATGAGGATCTGCAAAATATGCTGGAGGAATGTAAGGAACTAGAATACAGAGAAGGATCACAAAAGCTTCGGATATTTTTATTATCCATTAGTGATTTGGATGATGCTCAGTTTGGTTTGGGTAATATTGATGGTGATTCTGAGATTCAGTTTGTAGTTGCTGTCAATGGTATGGACATAGGATCGAGAAAGAACTCTAACCCGCTTGGTTTGGTGAGCTCATCAGCAAATAATTTGGATGAGTTTGCAGGTCAGAATATTGAGCAAGATGCTACTGGAGTTTCAACAAACTTAACAGGAGTAAGCACTTTACCTTTAACTGGAATTAGTGTCTCATCATCGCCCATTCAGTCTACACAACCTTTTGTTTCAATTTCTTCCAATGCCCAAGAAGCCTATCCACAGTATTATCACGGGCAGATGATGCATCTGGGTGAAACTAAACCATACCAACAGAACTATGGCCATGGGCCTTCTGATTACTCCCCTTATCAAGAACCTCCTACTTCATCGCCTCTTCATGGGCTAGTGAATCAACAAGGAGGTTTGACTGAAGGGCAGCTGCGCCCTGGCTTAGTGGTACAGAGTCAAGAGATGCCTGTAAAGGAGGTCGTACAGAAAAGTGATGGTCCAGTTCAGCAAGGGATTGACCCTGAAAAAGTGTCCCCTACAGAAAAGGATTACCTCGTTCCTTCACACCAGTATGATGGTAAGGTGATGGATTATGTATCTCCTTCAGAACTGTCAAATACTGCTGCCCTTGAAGACCAATCTGTACTGCCTCCGAAACATGAGGGAAAGCACCAGGAATCTGAAAATGTCCCTTCATCTGTAGATGCTGTGAATGCAGTACAGATACCTAAATCCAATGACAATGATCATCATTCTGAATCTAATGGTGCATTTACCCCAAGTTATGCCGATTCTTCTGGGTACAATCCAATTGATTTGGGATACTTTGAGCCTACTGTGCTCCCTCAGAGAATCTACTTTTCAGAACGAATTCCTCGAGAGCAGTCTGACTTGCTGAATCGGTTGTCAAAGTCTGATGATTCACTTGGTGTTCAGTTATTCATGTCTCATACGCGTTCTGATATTGCTCAGCAGGATACAAATGCAGATTCTGTTGACAATTTGCACACAAGAGACCTCAACCCCCAAATTGAAGAGTCGATCTCACCTGCGAAGCCGTTATATGCAGACGTGTTGAGGCAGGCTGTTTCCAACCACGTGGATAACACTGGTGCTGTAAACGAGGATGGGGCAGCTGACCATGAAAGGAGCAATACCATAGATAACCACGAGAAACCCCTGATTGATGACACACCACCTGAATCAGAACATTTTGCTGCGAGTCAAGTGGATTCTGTTAAGCACCTTGATGATCCTTCGTATAATCTTCCGGAGGTTGATTGGGGTGAGACAACTTCCAAGGAGTCCAATAGCAATGCCACTATGGTACATGCTCAGCCATCTTGGACTGAAAGCTCAACAAAAGATGTTGGTCAGGAAGAAACCTCTACTGGTGTTTCCACATATATCGATATTGATGACCGCTTCCCTCGCGATTTCCTTTCTGAAATATTCTCTAAGGCAATCCTCTCCGAGGATGCCTCTAGTATCAGTCCTCTATGCAAAGATGGACCTGGCTTGAGCATGAATATGGAAAATCACGAACCTAAGCACTGGTCATATTTTCAAAAGTTGGCACAAGAAGGATTTGCTCAAAAAGATGTTTCTCTTATTGATCAGGATCATCCTGAGTTTTCATCTACACTTCGAGAAGTTGATGAAAGAGATCGAGCATCATATCATTTTAGTCCTATAGATGAAGTTTCTATGGGGCATGGTGAATCCGAGCTCAGTCATGTGGGAGACAATTATAAAGAATTGCCTGGAATAGTCGCTGCTGACACCATTATTCAGTCAAATTACGAACAATCCCAAGAAACGGGTACTGAAAGTATGCAGTTTGATGGTATGTTGGAAAACCTCAGAGCACAAGAGTCAGAGTTTGAGGTACTTCTCTAAGCCAGTGATTTATTTTTTATATTACTTCCTGTACAACCATGCTCGGTTGCTGAAATTCTCATTGCTTGATGCTTTTAGGATAGGAAACTAGAAAACAAGAGTACCGGTCTTCCTCCTTTAGACCCTTCCCTTGGAGATGTAGACATCAGTACTTTGCAGGTATGGTTATTGACATGTGTTTTTATCATGCAGCACGAGTTGCTTCATTCTAGCATTGTTTCTTCTTTACCAACCTTCCCTTGTAAATGCTGTTAAACATGCCGGTTCCTGTTTGTTTTTTTTATATGTTTTGGTATGTGAATGTGGGAAGCTCACGTGCTACTACTGGAAAGTTGCTATATACTGTTATGCACCCAAAATGGGGTACTGCATCAAAACTGTAATGATGAGTGGCCTTTCTCTCTCCACAAGCATAGTTTAATGTTTTGAAAGGAATCTTGTTGATTATTTGCTATTTTTATGTATGAGATAAAACTCATGGATTGACTAAACAATTTCGTCATTCTTTGCAGTTATATAATATTACAGTGCACTTTTAAGATTTGAATGTTTCGCAATGTAAAATCACCGCCTTTTGCTTCTGTGGAAGACATAACTTGCATAATTAAACATAAGCTCCATTTTATTCTTGCTTTGAGTGGATCTGTTACTTGGGTCCTTGGAAATAGTGGACTTACAGCAACATAGACGTTCACTCATTTGCTTTATTCTACTTATTTCTTCTGTATGTGTATTGCAGCTCATAAAGAATGATGATCTTGAGGAGCTGAAGGAACTAGGATCTGGTACTTTTGGAACTGTGTACCATGGAAAATGGAGGGGAACAGATGTTGCGATTAAAAGAATAAAAAAGAGCTGTTTCACAGGACGATCATCAGAGCAAGAGAGATTGGTAACTCTTCATAATCATGTTATTAGGCACTCACAAGCCACAATGTATGTGTGTTATATTTTTTAAGTTTAGCTGCATATTTATTCGCTAACCATACTGTCCTAGCATTCACAGACGAAACATGTGGATTCTCTCTCTCATATCGATAGTTAAATCTTCACTTAGTTTCTTATTGGAAGTTGGAACTAACTTAATCAAGGGGTATTCATATTCTGGTCCGGACCGAATAGATCCGGACTTGTCCTTTGTAGAAGTTTCTAGCTTTGGTTCACACCCGATTTGGACTGGAATCATTATTTCAATTTTATTTTCGCTTGCAGTGTATATATAAATATGTACTACTTTTGGGTACACTCCACTTATTATTGGTCACACATTTTCTCAATTATTATTTTTATTTTCTCTGAAGTACTTTTTTAATATATATTTTATATAATCGGTCCAACCAATCAGGTCCTGGCCCTATTAGATACCAGTTCAGTCCTGGTCTTGGCTGGTTGAACACCCCTAGTCTTATTTCCTTGTTAATGTTGTTGCCTAACGAATGCCATTTTTCATCATCAGACCGTAGAGTTCTGGCGGGAAGCTGACATTCTTTCAAAGCTTCACCATCCAAACGTGGTGGCATTTTATGGTGTCGTGCAAGATGGACCTGGGGGTACTTTAGCTACTGTGGCAGAGTACATGGTGGATGGCTCTCTAAGGCATGTCTTGCTTCGCAAGGATAGGTAATACCCCATCTCGTGTATCTCAAGTCATCTAAGTCGTGTTATGTGATTGTGCATGGTAATTTTTTTTAAAGTGTATTTGGTAGCAGTACAAGATTTTAAGGTGGCATGTGAGGTGATTCTTTACTTTACTACAATATTTGGTCCATATTTTATCCTTTTATGCCCATCACCGACGGGACTAGTATCATACTTTAGTAGGGGATCCTGTTGTCATTGATCTTTATTTTCCAGGTACCTTGATCGCCGCAAGCGGCTAATTATTGCTATGGATGCAGCCTTCGGAATGGAATATTTGCACTCAAAGAACATTGTGCATTTCGATTTGAAATGCGACAACTTGCTTGTGAACTTGAAAGATCCTTTACGACCAATATGCAAGGTAATTCTAACGGAACTTCTCGTTTAGGGAAAAATTCATTCCGTTATAGATTTTGCACTTAGTTTTTAAATGTTTGCATTACAATATGCTCTTCCTCAGGTCGGTGATTTTGGCCTGTCAAAAATTAAGAGAAATACCTTGGTTTCTGGAGGCGTTCGGGGAACCCTACCATGGATGGCACCAGAATTGCTAAACGGAAGCAGCAATAAGGTTTCCGAAAAGGTGAGAAGTTACTATTTGAAATATCATTCGCCTACACGCCCCTATTAGATCCTAGGGCGTTTAGTGCTTTGATTCAATTTTATTCTTGGGTCACTCCATGGGCTGAGATTCCTGGCACATACAAATAGGGGTGTGCAATACATGATTGGGTCCAAGCCGAGACTTTAGACTCAGCCAGATTGGGACTGGTTCGGTCCATTGAAAATGTTTCGGTCAGGACTCTGTACTGATTTTTTTTTTAAAGTTTATATTTAAATTTATTCTCTTAGTAAATGTATTTTATTAACTCTTTTTTTTTTTTACTTTCATATAGTTTCCACCTTCCGTACCAAAATAATTGTCTTAACTCATTTAAAATAATATTCGGTCTCCCAACTCATTCACATCAATGAATTTTTCTTATCTGCTTTCTTCTGTTTCTGTTGGCCGTTTTTATGAACTTCAGACAATTCATTCACTTATTCTTTCTTTATTATCGATCTACAGGTTGACGTGTTCTCCTTCGGTATTGTTTTATGGGAGATTCTTACTGGCGAGGAGCCGTATGCCAACATGCACTATGGTGCAATAATAGGTGCGATTTAGTATCCATTCTTCTCTTTCACTTGCATCACAATATTAATGCATCTTTTTTGTTGCTCCAAATGAGAACCCCATAGTTCACATAACTTTTTGTCGCTAGAAAGTTGATGTAATCAGTCTTGAATAGATATTGCCTCTTTGCTGCTCCAAAACTCAGCAGCATAGTGATTTTCTATCCTAGAAACTGACCATTTTGATATATCTGGCAATTCGGGCCGCGGGCCCTAAACAGGCCGGGCCGAAAAACTCACGTGTTCTTATCTTGTAATTTTTTATCGGTCCTACCTTGTTCTACTAAGTGCCGAGGCGCGGTAGGACTGAGTAAAAGTAGTAAGATAAAAACACGTGCGTTTTTTGGCCCGACTTGTTCAGGCCAATGACCCGCATTGCCAGGTATGCATTTAGGTGAAATAGCAAACATGTTGCACATGTGAATGGTGCGAGCTATTTCGCATGTCGACCTTATATTGGTTACCTCTAATATAATGGCAACGCTATGCCATCATGTATGCAACATTTGGCATTGATAAATGTTTGTTATGCATTGGACTCCGTTGAGATATTTACATTATCTAGTGCATAGTTAAGAATATAGCCGGTTATAAATTCACAATATTGGATGTGGAAATACAAATTAGGAGTTAAACAAGACGTCATATTTTTGGCTGAGATTCGGCCAAAAATAAAATCAATTGGATCTGGGCAGACGCTCTACGCCCATAAATTCATTGAAGCGAGTATGAGTGATAATTAATGAGGTGTCGTTCTCTCATTGTCTTGACTCTCTAAACGTGTGTATTATGGTCTGAGAGAGTCAAGCCAATGAGAGGATGACACCTCATTAATTATCACTTATATTCACCTCAATGAATTTGTGGGCGCATAGCATCCGGTTTGATTGAATTGATTTCTTTTGTGGTTGCTCGACTTATTTATATGTAAGAATCTAAGCTAAAAGTTTTTTGTTTGACTTAGGTTGAGACTAACCAATGACAATATGACATCTCATTAAATATCTCGCATGCCCACCTCGATAAACTTGTGTGCGCGTAGCGTCCAGTTGGATTTGAATATTCTAATGAGGTGTTCTAAAAGTTATTGGTGGTTGTTTCTAAGTCAAATTAATCTTGGTTTAGATTCTTGATACTCATATATATATATATATGAATAGAGAGAAGTTCGGTTTCTGGCTTAGAGTGAGTCAATCAATTAAATGATATCACACACACCAACTCAACTACCTGTTGGATACACATATTTATCGAGATGACATTATTTAATTGGTTGACTCAAGTCCCAACGATTTGACTAAAATTTTACGGTCTCTTACATACTACATACGTTATATGTATGCATTACATTTTCTACTTTCTTATGGTGAAGCTAGGCTCGTAGAGATTAATAACATGACTAAGATTTAGCGGCTACAGTTTCGTGTTTACTTTTCATCAAATTGTTTCATCAATAGTACTTAACCCAACATCAATACAATGTCGGTTTTCAAATATCTCTTACCCAAACGCAGGAGGCATTGTAAACAACACTCTGAGGCCAACCATCCCGAGTTATTGTGACAATGAATGGAGACGGCTCATGGAGCAATGCTGGGCCCCAAATCCGTCAGTTCGGCCAAACTTCACGGAAATCGCCAGTCGCCTGCGCGTTATGTCAGCCGCCGCCAAACCACAAGGTCAGAAAGCGCCCAAATAGTGGTGTTTTATGAACCCTAAGTTCTGTTGTTGCCATTGTTATATCTAAAATTTTATTCATTCAATTGTATACTCCAAAGATAGTGTGTAGTAAAACATATATATCACAAGTAGGGGCACTTGTGCTCCTATAATATCTATACCCTTATAATAAAAAGATCAAGTTTTGGTTGGACAATTTTTTGATGGGTTGAATTGCATATTGGTGAAGCAAAAACCGGACCGGTTGGTTTGGTTCGATAGGGAAATGGGTCGAAAATAATTGGCGAAGCCGGTCAAGCCCGGGTTAGAAAAATATTCGATAAACGTTTATTTTGATGGTTTGACTTGTGAATTTGCATAATCGTTTTCTAGGTGAAGCAAAATTGTACCGGTTGGTTTGGTTTGATTGAGAAATTGGTTGGAAAAAATAAGAGAAAACCGGTTATGCCCGGGTTAGAATTGGAAAATGTTCCTTAAGAGTTGAAATCTATACAATTATAAATTGATTACCTTTTTTTTAATACTCCATATTACCATAGATATCCAACATATTATTACACGAAGTTTAGTTTTTTTTTTTTAACGACTTTTTTCAATTTCATGCGTCTCTTCACAGTTTTTCAGTAATATTGCTAAACAAGACCTAAGAATGGATATTTCAATTTCGGGATATAATCTTACTTTAGTAATCAAAGTTATAAACCTACTTTTTATATTTATTAATGTACAAAAGTGGATCTAGTGAAAGGTTTACATTTTTGTGCTACTTTTTTCTATTTTGTGGTCATAACCTATCTAAAGCCATGATCCCTATAACCCACCATCCATATGAAGCTAAATCTAGACCTTTCTATTTGTCTCAATTAATTAGGTGGTTGATTGAACTTTTTAGCAAATGAATTAGGTGAACCTATATTTGAATTTCAATGATTAATATTAATATTGGGTTTGGTTGTATTTTTAGTTTTCGACGGATCATAATAATCATATATGTAGATCATAATCTCATTATATGTATACACAATCGCTTGTATTCATCTGATTCTCAAAATCAAGCTTTTTAAAGTCACACTTTAAAAATTTGAACGAACATATTTTGAATTCAATAAAATTCGTATGGTAATTTTAAAATGTAATTTGCTTGTTTTAAAGGACATATTTTTATTATTTTTCTCACATCTTCAAATGAATAATATAATAAAAAAATTGACTTAAACTAAATATTTAATTATTTGTACTAAAATCAAAGGAACGATTTTACAATATTTCGAAAATAGTCGTTAACATAGAACGGACAAATCTTTTAAAAAAAAAAAAGATTCTTGATGCTTGATAGAAAGGGAACAAATATACAACAAGCAAACTATTAAGATGTGATGTTTAGTGAAAATGACAATACATGGACAATGAATTTCTTGCCAAATATATCAAAATCACAAACACTTTTCAAGATTATTTCTCTAACACTTGTTTCAAGAAACAGAGAGTGTATTGATGGTTTCTTGAATTGATCAAAAAAACAAAACAAAAAACTTCAAAAAAACACTATGAATTAGAAGAAACATTGTGCACTTGCCAAGCAGATGCAAGCATAATTGGCCTCCCTTTCCATCCAAGAAGCAAACAACCTTTTTCACTACCAATTGTGTAGCCATCACAACCATACCTTGAAACCATCACTTTTGCTTGATTCATGCAACTCAATCCCATCCCTTGAAACCCAGCTCTTCCCAATTGTCTCCTCCATTGATCCACCCTCTCATGCCTCTCCACTCTATTCGATCCCTCGAATGCGATAATGTTTCGAATCTCCTCAGCATAGTGATGCCTCTCAATCTTCATTCTTTGGAGGCTTGTTCTTGGAAGGCTTGCCTCAAGGGAGTCAAAAATGGCTGAGTAGTAGTGGAGGGACTCAAGGAACCTCCCAAGAAAGAAAGGCCCATTGTGGTTTGCATCTTGCTCCACAACTATGAGGAGGGTTGGTGCAAGTTTCTTGATTCCTTGGAGAATTGCTTTGAGGGAGCCCCTAGACTCTTTGACATACTTGTGCAAGTGCATCATGCTATTGACAAACAATGCCTCGCCTTCTCGTAGGTCTAGACGCTCTCTGGTGAGGAGAGGCGGCGTGATCAGCTCTGATACCATGTTAAACTCTAGATGGACGCCTGATGAGCTGGCGTCATCTGCCAGGCGTTTCAGGCTGGCTTCGAGGTTTGGGAGGTCCTTGACATTGTTGGCGATTAGTCCGGTGAGACGGATTGATTTGGGTTTTTTCCCCTCTTCCCTTGATGCCAAGGCTCTTATAAGGGCAACCCATTGGAGGGTATGTTCCATTCCAAGATCTATGATGTGCAAAGACTCATGCCCTTGTGAGGCTTCACATATGGCCTCATTGACAGCTAAGAAACCAAAAGCAATGTAAGGAGTGGTTTGGTGAAGGAGCTCAAAAGCTTCCATTTTCTCCTCCTTGGTGACCAAAGAGGCATGATCATGGATTGACCCATTTGTGAAAAATGTACCATTTGCATTGACATTGTTGAGTAGAAGTGACAATCTTGCCTCCAATCCACCCGCGAAGCAATGCGAAACGCGCTGCAACGAGTCTCCCCAAGTGCTTGCTGAGCCCCAAATTTGGCTCAACATTGAGTGTGCAAGTTGTGTGTCTCTACATCCCACAGCCTCAGCACAAGCTAGCAATAGGTGCACCAAGTGAAGCCCTTGGTCCACACCATGGCTCACTTGTTTCACACTAGGAACCATCACAAAATCCTCTTGCATACCCAATTGATCCTCCTCATCAAGCATCAATGACACATCATTGTCCACAAAAACATCACCTGCCATTGAAAATGTCTCCTCAAGATTCTCAATGATCTCATGGCCATGAAATTGATGAAATGCTTGAGACTCCTTGTCCTCATAGAGATCCATGTTGATGACACTATCCACAAACTCATCAACCTCAGAAGGAGCCAAGCATGGAGTGGTAGAGCAACCAAGATGATCATTTGGAGAGCATAGTTGAATCATATTATCAATGTGATCATTGTGAAGAACATTGCTCATCTCCTCCCAATCTCCTCCTTGTTCTTGCTCAAGCCGGGCCGGGCAAAACCTTCTAATGGCAAGATCTTGGTTGAGGCTCTCATGGAGGGGAAAGGAGAGCCACCAATCATTCATGGCTTCCATGAAGGGAAAAGAGAGAGCAAAGGAAGAGGATGGGTCTATTTGGGAATTTAGTGTTTTAGGAACTTTTTGGGTGTGTGGAAATGTAAATATGATGGTTCTTATTTAAAACCATGTCAACTAAGAATATTCTCCTTGTTTGTGGTGTTGGAGACTTAAAAAAGAGGTAACTTTCCCCACATTTTTTATTATAGGGAAATTATATTTTTATGAGAAAAATAAGAAGGGTTTTTCTTTGGAATGAATAGTGACTATTGAAATATAATAAATTATTAAAATGACCCTATGATGACAAGAGGATCATATAGTAAATCGGGTATCACTTCAGTTACATAAAATGTACATGTTTTAATCAGTTTTTCTTTTTCATGGAGCAGGTTAAGTATTCTCTCGATATGAGTTTTAACGCAACAAAGAGGGTCGCAACGTTATAAAATTGAAGACATTTTGATTAATTAGAAAAACAATCTCTATGTAAAAGTATGAGTCGAATTGTACACAAATGATCCTCTCCAATCCTTGCAATAATAAATATTTCGTGCTTTTGGCAATCGTTTCTAATATTTTCAAGCTCGCTCAATCGCTAGAAACATAAATCAAATCTAAATATTTTACAACCATTTTAAGTCGAAATTTCTCATGTATTAAGTTTTAGAGGCAAGTGAAATGAACCCATCATAAAATCACTTTCCAAAAACAACCAAAACACAACATAATGTACAATTTCTCATCAATATTAATTGAAGAAATAAAAATGTCCAAGCATCTTATCTTGTTTATACAGGCAATAGCTGTAAATGCTTCTTGTAAAGAAAACACTATTTAATTACAACCCAATAAATCAAATTAAAAACCAAAAGAGTATTTAATTGATTGATTGGAATTGACAAGAAGAAAGTGATGTTTTTACAACTAATAAAGAGAAATTTCATTCATGTGAGATGTAATATTTTGTGCTGGATATTAGCTACCAAATTGACTTCTTGGCATGCTATGTTGGCATATTTATTAGGTTTAAGAGTAGATGGTGGTTAAATATTTTAAATATTTATTTTTCTAATTTTTTTATATAAACCGCGTTTAGGTCTAGTATGTTTTACGGTATGCAATCACTTATGCTCGAAACTTAATTATAATTACGACCTTTTGTTCTTCCCTAAAAAGGTTTGGAATTAATTTCATAAATTTTAATTGTGACTTTTATATTTGAGACATGGAGAATAGATTGTGATATAAATGTATCCTACAAAGTAAATTACCATTAATAATCTAGCACCATTAAGCAAATTAATAATTGGTTGCCAAGAGATTATAGTCAAAAGAAAATGATTTTTTTCTTCCTTCAATATGATTAGGACTTTTCTAAAATTAATTAATTAAATGTATGGGTTTTGGGAATGACCAAATGGAATTAGGTGAGGTTGAAAGAAAAGGACATTGACATTGGTGTTTATGGATGACATATATAATTAATTAAACAAAAGATTCCTAGCCAAATGAGTATTTACTGAAAAGTTTGGATCAAGTCGGACAATAAAAATATTTTTGTGTAAAATTTGTAACTCGCACAAACATTGCTTCTTGCGTCTCGGGTTTAAGGTTAACTCATATGCAAAGACTTCAACTTATACAAATTTAAACCTAACTTCTAACGGGTTGAGTCTTTTCAATCTGAACAGTTTCAAAACCTCGAATTACCATTTTTAATTATAAGTTTATGAAATGATTTTATGAGCGTAAACGATTTTCAATCGAATCTATTTTTCTTTTACAGACGTGGCATCATTTGATTGGTCAATTGAGCCTCTAATCATATAGTTTCTTGATTTAGGTAATTGTGTAAATCATGTGATCTATCTCTCTAATTATATATTTGTGAAAATTTGTTGAAAAGTTTAGGTCCTAAAGTGCAAATATAACTAAAAGCCGGCCTTAAAGACAAAAAAAGAAAAAAAATTAGGGCCGGTGATTTCAACAAATGTTGGGTCCTACATTTTGATGTGTTTGTCATAACTCTCTGTGGTCGGCCAACAAGCAATGAGACATCTTAGTTGTCCATCATGTCCTATAATTAATAAATATTCATTGCTTTTTTTCTTTTTTCTTTTTTTTTATAAGCGCCGGACAACAGGTCTACAAAGACCAGTGTTTCTCACCCCAAATGGGGGCGTCACCCGAGTTAGTTGTTAGTTTTTTTCCTTAAACCCATAGATCTCACCCCATACCGTCGGCAAGAAGGCTCGAACCTGAGACATCAAAGGAAATCCAAAGCACATCAACCGCTTGACCGAACATGCCTTGGTAAATATTCATTGCTTAATTTCATATTTTTTTATTAATTTTGGTAACCTTAGTGTTTATAAAAAATATTTTAAATTCAGGTTGGGCATTTTGAGTTCGGGTTGAAAACGTTTAACTTACATCCATTCCAGAAAGGGATGCATGTTTCGATATGTAGATATAAGATGAGTTTTACAAACAGGTTGGTAGGTTCGTGGAGATTTGTTCGATCCGATTATGTGTTTTCTCAAAAAACTTCCGACCTAAACTATGGTCAGGTTCATTTCATATTACTCGAACATACAATTATTTTTTGTCGACAAGTGATATACATCCATTGTTCAAGACTTTAAATAATGGAAAATTCGATATTTTAAAACTATATTTAAAACGAGTAATTAGAAGTGATCTTCAATGTGTAAGAGAAAGATTTTAAATAACTTAGCCATGTGATTGCACGGAAGTTAGTAACCACAAAAAAAAGTGAGAATTCAATATGTTAAATTAAGATAATATCGTCAATCGAAATTGTGTCACAAATCTGCGATGTGTAAATACGAATCAGTTGTCGTTGATAACATCACAATTTTCATCATCGAAATAGTCATTGGTAAACGACGATCATTTTATCAATGATAAACAACAACAAATGAAACATCGATAAAATGTCTACAATCCTTAATCCTTTTATCGAAGAAACAACAATAAGAACGACAAAAAAATTGTTGACGACGAATGTTCTTTTTGTAGTGCGAGTTAAATGCATTTCTATTTTACGCACGGTACACATAGATTGCAAAAATAAATTAATAACCCATATTAATAAAAGCAATTGTTTTGAACAAACCCTAAATTGAAAATTGGATCATCTAAATTATCTAATAGTTGACCTGAAAAATAGGAATTTTTGCACTTACTTTTGCGACTAATTTATGTACACAATTGATTTGGTAGATAAAGAGTAGTTGAAAAGTGATCACCAACCTATTTTCATTCATTATTACTAAAAATCTTAACTTCAAAAAAAGAATTAGTAGAAGATGATGATGTGGAGTTATTATAATAAAAGTGGTTTAATTTCGTGTCGGAAAACTCAATACATTTAGCAATAGTTTTATATTGAATAAATTATTTTATAAAAAAACGCACAAACGGTTAATTAGTTATATTATGACACGTGTGACGCGGCTATTGACCAACATGCACATTTAAGAATGTAAATGTAAATTAATATAAATGATGCGTTAGATTGTTTGTTTCCATCGTGTAATATGTGTTGGATCGTGTTCGTGTCGTGCCGTATGAACGTGACCCATTT
>JAYMSZ010000711.1:0-17674 GCA_036897665.1 Pelargonium citronellum
TGCTGCAACTTTGTCAAAAGTTGCTGCTGCAGCTGTCCTCATTTCAGCAGGTACTAGATCTTAGTCTTTCACTTTGAAATCACTACCCCAATTAGTAAGTCTAGTGTTTACCCTATATATATGTTTTCATCCATATCCATATATAGCATGTATGTGCTTATTTAATTTCATTTTTCTTAGTTACTTGTATTTATGCATGTATATCATTTGTATGCCCGTCAAAATTGACTTCATTTCATGTCATAATCAATTTACACGGTGGTTTTAACTCATAACTAACAATTTATGTACGACTGAAAAACGACATGAAATTAATTATTTTGAACTCACACGTACATTTTATAAACTAATCTCAATAATAACATGTCAAAAAATTGATTATGTTATGCATAATCAGATGGGTAATACGCACAGTCTGTTTAATTATCGTGTTAAACATGTTATGTTCGTATTTTGTGTTCATAAATGTGTTGTGTTTGACTGTTTGTGTTGGATCATGCAACACGATTACTAAATGTATCGTGTTTATGTTGCATACATACAAACAACTTTAGATAATTAAACCATTAAAGTTGACTAAATATTAAATTTGATATTATTTATACCAAACAATTTGGACATGAACTCTTGTTATTCAATCTAAATGTGTTACCCGAATTGAGAAATTAAGAATTGTCTAATAAAATACTCTCTCAATACGTGTCATCCCACTCTGTTTTTATATGCTTTTATTCATATTAAAAGAAGGCTAGAAAAACCAATCCTGAAATCTTAGTTATTGCCTATTGGGGGCCACAATTGATTGAAACGAGTCAAATTAATTATTTTAAAAGAAATCAATTATTTCTTCAAATATAAGAGAAAGAAATCAATTACATACATTCATATGCATTCGGGTGATTCAGTAAATATTGGCAGTGAAAAAGAAACAAGATATTTACATAGTTGGTATAACTGGGGATATTGTGGAATTACTTCACTGGGTTCTTTTGGTGGTGTAATTGAAATATAACCACAATTTGTTTTACGGTCCAAAATACTACAGCTATTCGAGATAAAAAAATTTAATTAAATATTTCCATATCTTTTTATGAGTGAGTTTAATGGAGATTGAAACAAAAAAACTTAACCTACTATCAATTTGTACCAACACTTGAATAGTAGTTTTTAAGTACTTCACTTGGTTTGATACTTAACTCATTTGATTAAAAGAAATGAAATCTAAACGTGTTCACAATCTAATTAACTATTACATATGAAATAAATGGCGAAATATAGAGAAAATAATAAAAAAACATAAGCATTAATATTAAGCACATTAAATGTTGAATTTCCATTTAGATTGTAAAGAGTAAAGACTAAAGAAGCTAGTGGTCTCCAATATTGCAAAATGAAAAAGGACACGGCCGTGCGCCAAATAAGGAACCCTAATTATGAAGGAAAGAAGTGCGACAAACAGGACAGGAAGTGGATTTAACAATGAGATGGTCAATGCACAAATAGTGAAAGCCATGCCCACAATTCGGCATAGCCCTAACGGGCTCTCCTTCCTTGAACTCAACCTCGCACATCCCGCAACTCTCCGACACGCCCGTGCGCGACCTGAAATAATAAAACATTTTCAACTGTTTCGGTATCGCAGAGAAATAGGGTAGCTGATCATCACAATCACAATTAAGTGAATCAATATTGTTCTCTTTTATTAGATACTCGTCCTGCAACAATTCCACTGCAAAGTCTCTTCCCTTTCCGTGCTCCGACGAGTCGTATTGGGGAGCCACGCGAGCCTTGAGGTTTCTGTGGACGGCTCGCGAGGTGTACAAGATGGCCACAAGTGATAGTAATGATATGGAGACGGAGAGGCCCACAATAATGGCGGTTCTGTGGATGTGAGTGACGGAGGTGGTGGTGGTCGTGCGCTTCGGAGATGGACTAGGAGCTGACACGGTCGTGCTCATGATGTTCATGTGGTGGTGAGGCTTGTTGGTGTGAAAATGAGGGTTGTAGTAGTATAGAGAAGAGACCCCGGGAAGAGATGATGTTATTGGAAACACTGACATTGTCAACAGGTTCGAATCTTGATTTTACGTTTGTTGATAAGAAAAAACAAAGCTAAGAACAAAAACAAAGCTCAACTTAAATATTGCTGTAGAGAGTCTTGTGAAATGAATCACTAGATATTTATATAAATTAGGGTTCATCGTTTGGACCTCTGTAAATTAGACGTATATGCAAAATATGAGAAGAAATTATTTTTAGTGGAGGGTCTAACCCTATAAATTAAATAAGATATATGAGATTATGGAAATGGTTATTTACCAAATTTTAATAATTAGGAGGTGATTGAAGATATTGTGTTGCTTGCAATATCAATTTTATTAGTTTTGGTGAAGTTTTTTTGGGGGTATTTTAAGATTTGGCATATTATAAACAGTGTAGTTTCCCTTAATAATGAGGATGATTGAGAGTAATTAAACAATTTAACAACTCTTTTTATGTAATTAAAACTATTCCCCTAGGCCCTAATTGTAGTTAAATTTTGGTTTTAATGAGCACCATTCCAACCTTAATGGGTATGGAGTTGCACGTGTTTTAACATATGTTCACTTTTACTTCAATATGATAATAGAAAAATGGAATTGACTACAAGTAAATACTTTCTTTTAAGCAAGAAAGTAGATGTTGTTAAAGTTTTTGTTTTTAATGGAAATTTATTAATTTATTAATTTAAATCGAACGAATAAACATAATTTGTTAAAGTTAATTATGATGCAATTATATATATTTTTTGTTTGATATGTTGTTAGGAATTAGTTGTTGATGAGAGATGACGGTAATTTATTCATATCATTGTTGTTGTGTTGATTGATTTGTGTGGGGGCACAACAACTTCGGGAGGTGGAGGCTCTTATATTTCGGAAAATTTTGAGTTGGCTCAATGGATAGAATTTTCTGGCGTATTGAAATTGAATATGATCTTTACCATTATTATGACATTCGTGAAGCTTGATGGTAGCATGTGGTAGTGTCATGTTAATTTGAGCTAATTGTCATGATTTACTTAGTTTTATTTTATCACATTTGGTTTCACTTGCATGTCCATCGATTTACGAATCAAGTAGATCATGCAATGACTTGACTATTTTTGAGTCAGATACTAGACAAAGTTATGATCTATTAATTCTCAACTTATATTGGATTGTTGATGTAATATAATCTCACATCAAGTTGGGTCATTGTTTCATTTGTTGGGCTGAGTAGTGTTGCAAGCCCACAGAGACCCCATACTCTTAATAGGCCCAATTTGCCATCTGCCCATTCTTTAATAAATTTAGTAATTGAGTGCTCGAAATCTAGCAATTAATTTTTGACTGAAATTCTCAACCAATTAACAAACAAAATTGATTGGGCGGGTATGGATGTTAAGTGAGGATGTATCGTCACTTTATTTGTTATGATTTATTGACTGAGAGTCTCAACTGATAAATCATGATTGATTTTTTTTCTTTTAGTATTTTATCATATTTGGGTAGTAAGTCAATATTCTAAAGGAGAAAAGGAGGAAGACATGAAGAATCTTGCCCATGTTGTGCCCTATTTCTTTAGCTACCACTACCACACACTACAAAACTGAACATGATAATTTTTTTGTCCTTTTTTCTATATTTTTTGGCTCTCAATACAATAGAATATAAACAAAAACCACACAGTATTGTTACTATTCTTTTTTGTAATCAGTCACTCATTATAAACGAGCTGCTTTGGCCTTTGTCATTTAATAATAAATAATCTGTGTCGTAGCATTACACTGTTGACTCATTTATAAACAAAAATGACCAAAATATCCATAAGATCCAAGAGTGAGGTTGTTGACACAAGGAGTGTTGTGACATTTTAATAACACATGTAAGTGTTAAACAAGTACAAGTTGCTGCTTACAAAAACCAAGAATCAACACACAAACACTGAGTACTGATACAGATTTGTAGATTTGCAGAGAGAGTAGTGATGAAGAAGAGGAAGAAAATGGAAGGTTCAAGAAAACACAGCAATGGCATGAATGTTGTTGTTTCTCATCATCAGACTCAGAACCAAGAATTGGCTGATAAAGAAGAGGAAGAGAAGATGGACATGTTCTTCAGTTTGGTTAGAAATATCAGGGAAGCTCAAAATCATTTCTTGACTGGTTCATCGTCTCGAAATCATGAATCCCAAGTCCCAAATATGGAGATGGAGAAGAGATCAAGTAGCTGTTGGACACCATCTTTTACATTGGGAGATTTTGCTGTTCAAGATTCAAGTTACAAGCCAAAGCAGCCATTGAAAAGCAACTTGATCATCACTAATATATCATCTTCTTCTTGTTCTGAAACAGAAACAAGAGCACAGCTTGATCTCAATCTTCCACCTTGATATGTAATATCAGATGTATTTTGCTTTTCTTTTCTTGGGTTTCAGAATCTTTCTCATTTTGTTTCAGATTTTAAAGAAGATCTATCTATATGATGCCATATATTGATCAATCTTGAATACAAATACAAGTTACAACCCAAAACAGCAAATAGTACACCTTACAACATTTATAGATCTTCCACATGGAAGTGACACACCAGAATGATCAACTGTGGACATTTACAGAACACTCATCACTCTCAAGTTGATGTGTTTTTTGATCAACAAACATAACAACCGAGACTCGAACTTGAGATCTCAAGAGAAGCAAGCGCCTGAAGCCACTTGCCTGTTGATGGTTGTTTCTCAAGTTGATGTGTTATGAGGACTAGCACCCAAATTAGACAATCTTGGTTCAGTCCTTGGACTGTATGGTCCTCTTCCTATGGACAAGGGACTATTGGTTCCTCTCGATTCGCTAATGCTTATGCGAGGACTGTAACTAGCACGCGGACTCTGGAAGTTTTTAGGGTCGTTGGCTGGTGTTGCATTGCAGCTTGTCACTTTAGGACTGCAAACATGTCTAAACTCGCCGCGACTTCTTGTAAAAACCTCATCTAAAATCTCTCCATCCCCTGCATGAGAAGCTCTGGCTCCCAACTCTGCCTCCTGTTTAGGAAATGAAACAAGTTAGACTTCTGATATGAACAATGTTGTTTACGTTCGAGTCTCAGTTGTTACGCTTGCTGATAAAAAAAATGAACAATGTTGTTGAGTTTAGGACAAGAAACCATACTGTGGCAAGATTGAAGGGCAAAGCCGGGGCTTCTTCGTATTCTGCTGCATCTAAGTCTTGAAGATGTGCCCCTTTGAAAAACTTGGGCAAAAAGTATTGTCTTACAGGAACCAAAAGCATGATCATCAATGGAAACATAAGCCCCGCGATTGGAACCCATGTAAGCCCAAAACATATCAGTAAATATGTTGTTTGGAAGATGGTAAAGGTTGCAATAGTCTTGAAAGGCACAGTCTCCACGAACGTGGCGTGATACTCCTCAAGAACTCTGCAAGAAATTTAAAGTTTTGGTACATATATATAATAGATAAGAACTCAAGATTGTATGTTTAGGATTGTTATGTATAGGGTACTTACTTGTATCTTCTGCTTGGCGCGGTGAAGAGCAATAAAATCCTCTCCCAAAACTGGTTTCCAGGTAAACTTTCAATGGCCATGTAGGCAAAGTAGCCCCAAAGGACTGAGGTAGGGATCATTTTGAGGACAGGCATGGCTGCGACGCATCCTCCTACCATTGCAGCTTGAAGCAAGTTACTGACTCGCTGTTCTTTCACCTCAACGGGCAAGAGATCATCGATTTCCTTCTCAACATCAAAGATTGTCTCATCAACTGGTGCATCAATATGTCCCATACCCGACGCTGCTTGGATGGTTGATTCTTTCAACTCTTTTAGTCCCTATACTCAAATTGATAAACAAGTTAATTTCAGGCTATAAACAAGAAAAAGAGAAGCAATATTCTGATATAGAAGCCATACCCTAGCTGAGGGCACTTGGTGGATTAAAGGGGTCTGCATTTGCTGATAAGCCTCTTGCATATTTCCATACAACTGTCCCAAACTAGCATTCTTTCTCATGCTCGTGCGAGCTGTTGCAACGAGTCTGTTTCGAAGCAACTAAATGAAGCAATTGATAAGTTTCTAAATAGCTACACAACATGATAAAGAATTGTGATGTTTTAAGGGTGATTACCTGGTATTTTAGGGTGGCCAAGCTCTTTGTATGCATTGGAGATTGTGGGATGACTCCATTTGATGGAGGAATTCCAAGAAGTCCACAAATTAAGGTCTGCAATGAAGAATCTTGATCAGTTTTAACATCTTTTTTATGGAGAAAACAGTTTAAACTGTGAGGAAAGTTCCACTTGCATACCAAGAATCCCAAAAGAAGCAAGTCATAATGGTAAGAAGATGGTTTTCTCAGATTAAACTCCTTCTGCTGAGCGAGTTGAGACGCTACGCTATGATCAAAATAGTAAAGAACTGCAATCATAGTTGCTGGAATAAAAGCTCCAACTATGTAGAGTACCGGAACCTTTAGCATGTCCTGCCATATGCATATTTTGGAGACCAATAAATAGCTAAACTTCAAGATGTTTTAATTAGTACAAAACTTGTTTGATCTTAATACCTTAATGACAGTCCAATTCTCATAGGCCCCAGGTGACCATGGATTTGGGCTGACAAGGCGCCGGGGGATTCCATTTGGAACATTCTTGCCTGGCATGTAGGAAATTGCTGTCCACACGAGTACCAAAAGAGGCACCCCATAGTCTGCTATCAAGCTTCGAAGCCAGCCTGTCAAAGAAAGGTCCCAAACCTTAAGCAACGCGTAGAGAAGATGCATTTCTTGAATAATGTACACAAAGATAGTTGTAATATATGCTCACCGGACCCATAGCGCCATGACCTTGCTTTCCTGCTTCGTAATGCAGTGAGCAAAAGGCCAAACGAAAGAACCAAGGCGAACATTCCATTTGCAAATCTCCACGAAGGTCTAAACTCGGGTAATCTTGGATTTTCTTGCTCTGGTATGCGAAACTCTTCCACAAGTCCCTAAATAACAAGTTAAAACAATTCAATTTGATACAACTTCTTGTTTGCCAATTAAAGATGGTTATATTCATTGTTATAGCTTTTTCAATACTTTGATAGCTTGTTGCATGAAGAGCATTGCTATAAGCAGGCCAAACAATTCTCCGGCAACACGAGTGAATCTGTTGATAATGGAACAAGCTCCAAGTATAGCCATTAAGAAGAGCAAGATTGAAGTCCACACACAAACCCTGCAAATCCAAGTGATCATTGAAGTCTTAAGTTTTATCAAACAACAGAGCTGATGGAGATGAGTAACTTGAGTTTTAAGTAATTGCTCACCATCCAGTCCATGCTAGAAACAGATTGCGACCCAATTCAGGCCTCTCTTTAGCAAAATCAAACATGAATGTGTACATGATAACAGTTGGCTCAGCAACTCCTAGTATCAGCAAAGGTTGTCCTCCAATGATTGAGTGTATGATCCCACAAAGTCCAGTGGATGCCAAGGTTTGAACTGCTGTGAGACCTCCCTCTACAAGAACCCGCCCCGAAGATTTCAATTCCAAGTAAATATCAATTGATGAAAACATTAATCATGCACATCATTTCTATGTTCCTTACCAGTATTTCTTTCCAGTTGTTCACCAAATGAGATGACAGGAATGGCTGAAGCAAAAAATATGTAAGTGGTGGGAGCCAAAATCCTGAAACCAATATATGTTAGTCACAACTGATATATCATCATAGTGACTCAATCAAACACATGTATAAAGATGAGTTTGTACCTGAAGCCTGCTTTGAATCCACCAGTCCAATCTTGCTTGTAACACATCAATCTCCCATTAAGATCGTTCTTGATTCCGCGTAAAGGCACAAATGTCTCTTCCATGATCTCTGTGGGAAGAAGTTAAGTTCTAAGATGGTAAAGAGACTATGGATGGCATTGGATTGTCATGTTTAAAAGGGCGGCCAAGTGCACGAGGCTCCTAATTGATGCAAGTATATGACACTAATTTACATGATTAATGCAAGTTTTGAAGTACAATGAGAGGAGAGTGATCAAGTGTAGGTTGCTGATCTCTGAGAATTAGCTTTGTTGTTTGCTGATAGAAGAAAGAGGAGAAACACACACATATATAAGCATCTAAGAGGGAAGGGTTTAGAGCTTAATTTGAAGCAGTAGCTAGGGAAGGTAGATTTATGGTGTTTAAACTTAATACAGCAAAGTCAGGGTAGGTCTCAAGGGAATGGAGCTGTCATTGAACCTCCTTTTTTTTTCTTGCAAGGAAATAAACATCCTTATGTGGACCCACCCTAGCTTGACATTATGATTCCTAGGACTAATCATTAAGTCAAATATTAGCTATGATGGACTTGGATCTTTAAAAATGCTATGCAAATTGCAAAGCTACTATGCAAGTACACCTAACCTAACATACAAATGAATCTCTTGTACCAACACCATGCGCGCCAAGTGGTCAAAGTACACCATTTAAGCACCGTTGCATCTCAAATTCGAGAAATTTAGATGATATGATACGTTATCAAAGAAACCTAAACAAGAATAGTATGTTGCTCTCAAAATAGGTATGAAGACCTCACAATACATCCTACAAACTTCATGAATCAATCAACCACTTGGTACCAGCTAGGCCGGAAAGTTAATTGGTTAAGGGAGGTGTTAATGAGTTGCTATGAAGTGCGAGAGACTAGAATCGATCACATCCAAACCTTAAATCGATATAAATTCAAGGGATAATATTTGTCGTCGCCTTTACTTTAGTGGGTAAACATTTCATCATCCAAAGTGGTTTATTCATGATCATGAAGGTGTTGTAGGATGTGAGGGTCTCACAAACCTATGTACCAAGTTGAGAGAAATATTAAAATTCATTTGGGTTTCTTTGCAAGTTAATTTAGCTGAATAAACTTGAACTTTTTCTTGATTTAGATTCAAAAGAATATTGTGGCATGGCTGTGAAGGTTACAGAGAGACACAACAGATGGCACCAAAATCATGGAACAAAATGCAAATGTGGGATCAAAGACAGTGATGACATGACATGAAAATAAGCAAATGTTAACAGATAACTAATCTGCAGTAACCATGGATCCACCACCAGTCAATTGATGGCCACAAATATTCTATTATTGTTAACTACCACCATATGTCATCATCTTCTCCTACTTTTAATCATACTGATAAATAATTACTTACAAAAAGAACTAACCATAAAACATGTGATGGAGAACTAAAATAGAATCTAAAAACCACTAATTAAAAAGGAAAAAAAAGAGCTGCCATTACTAATTCTTTATTAACAACTTTAATATATTGAGGTCCCAAAACTAGTTATAAACAAAACTTGTTTCTTTTTGTAATGCTGATCAGCTTTCTTTAAAAAGAGGTCTCCATCATTAAAGAGCTAATCATAGAACTTGCACATCTTTTTTTCTGGTGTGAATTATTCTGTATATGTTGAAATATAATTGATTGGAGTTGAGATAGTGACTATATACTAAGTTTTCTTGAGGACTTTTTCCAGAAACTTTGAACACAAAGATACAAAACAGAGGAAATGGGATTCAAATGATGTTGTCTGGCACAAACACTTACTTTGTTTTTTGTTGCTAATTGTTTGAGGCAATGTGTGTCAATGACAAAATGAGTCATAAGTTTATTGAAAGCCAGATCAAATCAGTCCCCATCTCAACCATTGACTCAGTGGTAGGACCCTACAGAAACTTGAGTGCCAGTGTTACATTACATTCACAATTTTGGTTTCATTTTGTAAGGAAATGAAACAGAGAATATAGAAACAAACAACAACCCAATAATTGTCAAGTCTCAAAGGTTTGGTGATATGTAGTGTACAGATCATGCACGTCCAAACCAAACCATAATGAATGTGGATGCGAATCTTCTTTATATTCACGTCACACAAAGATCCACGTACGTACTCATCATTCATGCAATTGAAGTATTTGCACGCAAGTATGTATATACTATGTTCAACATGGAAACGTAACCATGTTATTACCACAATCAAGCTCGCACTGTAGATTAATGTTGTGTGGACAAGACAACCACACGATTTGTAGCTTCAGTGTGCACTGAACTCCATCTCAAAACCAATAGAGTAGGAAATCAAATTCCATGCAAATATGTATAGGTAATCAAACTGAAACAAGATAGAGCAAATCAGGTTTCATTTCTCATATATACCATGAACTTGTCAAATTCCGTCTCCAACGACATCTCTTATAAGTCACTTAAGTCGTCTACTAAAGTTGGTAGTTCATTACTTGTTTTAAGAGATGGACAACGACAAACTACTTTTACTTAAAAGATGGTACTCCCTCCGTCCCAAAATGAGTGTCGTGTTTGTCTAAATTTTTTTATCTCAAAATGAGTGTCATGTTTCTATTTTTAAGTTATTATATTATTGATTTTCTCATATTACACTTATCACTTATGCACTGTATATGGGCTTATTGAAAACACATTAAATTATCTGATAATCCTTAAGTTTTGCAAAAAATGGAAACATTACATTCGTTTCGAGACGGAGGGAGTACTAAGTAAGAAGTGTCCTATAAGGAACCCTTTGTTTTTTAATACCCATGTTAATTAAATTTGACTTTCTCATATACTCATAATCATGGCATGTGCTAGTGCCATAGATAATGGATCCAATTCCATATTTATGTACTTTAATCATCATCAACACATGCGTCTACTCCACACTAGCAGGACCAAAAATCACATTACCTATTTGAAATTAAATAGTTTTTGTTTTTGACAAAACCAATAGATATTAACTTTCTAAATCATTTGAAAACAACTTGTTAAGGGAATTGGGCCATTTAACCCGATCCAGTCCTCAGGACCTAACACACAAACTAACATTGTGAGCAATATTGGGCTATTATGAGCCATCTTGTTTGATGTCCTACGAATAAATGAAACTTTAAACTATGAAACTGAGACAAATATAATCTAATGTATCGGTGGTAAAACCCAAGGCATTGAAAACCTTCCCTCCGGTCTTGCCTGTATCTATAGCCTGGCTTGCGTTTGCCATAAAATCTACATTTCAGTATCAAACACTTCACATTTTAGCAAAGTCTCTAACTAGATGTTAAGTTGAGTGATTGAGGCCCAGTCAGTATTAATTGGGCCTCATGTTTATATGATTGTGAACCGAACACAAAATCCAAAGAAATAAATTACTGTTTATTTTCAAGGTCCAAAATTGAAACCTGCAAATGAAGGAGCTCTCTTATTAGTGGAGCTAGCAAATTAAAGTAAAGCCATGCAGGTGCATGAAATCAAGCTCGCCAAAGTTGGTCGAGTGTGATTTTAGGCGTAGAATATTTGGCAGACAAAATACTATTGGCAACCAAACCATTAGCCCTATCTGTGTAGTGAACTCCGTCCCATATTATGAACTCCGACACATTGCTGCACATGTTGTACCCAGGTTGTCCACACGTTGCTGTTGTGTTGTAGTTATTCGGAGGCCCACCCCACCCACAACAAGCCAACAACGGAGTCTTGAAATCTACACATAATATCGAGAGCAACGAGTTTCAGTCATACAGAGTCAACACACATCTGAATTAGATCTGAGCACACAAATATGTAGTAGTAGTACTTACCAAATTTTTTATAGTTGGCAAAGAGCTCGTATTTGATCTTGTACACATCAACGTACACAATGGTCGCATCCTTAAGAGTAGATCTCATTTCCTTGCACAAACTCTTCAGCCCCTTATTGAATAGCTTCGAAACATCGTTAAATACTTTGTAGCATCCAATTGGATCAAGATCCGCGTTTGTATGTTTATGCAACGCCAGTTCTTTAGGCGCACAGCCTTGCGGTCCCGTGTTGTGTATCCAGAATTTTCTGCCTCCGTACAGATAGACATTCTGTAACATTGATTGATCACATACATATTCATTATGAGTTCACTGTTAAATTTGAAAAAAAAAAATAAACATAATTTGATTTTGTGACACATACTTCAATGGCTAATTTGATTTCTTCTAGGAAGGATGGGACTTTGTCCGCAGCTGGTCCGTAGGTCATGTTTGATGCGTAAAGTGCAAGCAAGATGTCGTTTTGTCCCATGTCCATCATGTAAACGGCGTTCCGGTAACCATCCTCGCTGATTAAACCCTTCATGCCATGTGCTTCAAGTTCCAAAGAACGGTTATGGAATCGGATAAACTGACGAACTTGAACATCGAGCACGAACGGTACAAATCTTGGAAGACATGTGCCACCACTCACCGCGAAGTTGACTCCGCTAGTGAAATTTGGTGCCAATGAGTCCAAATATGGGCTCAAAAATGGTATCTTCAAGTGTTGACCTACACAAAAAAAGCATTTAAGTCGTTACATAGTGAAATTTGACGCCAATGAGTCCAAATATGGACTTAAAAATGGTATCTTCAAGTGTTCACCTGGACAAAAAATCATTCAAGTCGTTACATAATACTTGTAAATTAACACTAGAAAATAATATCGTGGACTTACAGAAGTAGTCGATGATGAGGCGACCGTTGCCTAGGCGACCAGTGCCTTTGTGGAAAAATGTGATTCCGTGGGGAAGGCCGATGGGGAGTCCGGCGCCGGCGAGTACACCACCGGTGTCGCAGTTGGCATCGCCGAAGTTTATAATGATTGGTCTTGTAGCAGTGCCGCTACATGTTGTGATGCAAACCAGAAAGAAAATGCAAATCCATGGAACCAACACACTAGTGCTACTAGATCGAGCCATTCTTTATTTTTGTGATTATTGAAGATAATTAGGGACTCTTAATATAGACTTAATCTGACTGTTTACTCCTACTAATTGTATAAAAATGACTTTGATTTGTTTTTAGTTAGATTAAACAACGACTTGAAAATTTTAAAAAAGGGCAATTGTATGTACAACTTGGTTTTGTTTAAATTAAAGAAGGGTCTAATTTTGGCTTAACTCACAAATTAGTGTTATATTGTATGTGGTTAAGAGCCTAAAACTGTTTCATTATTTGCATGATTGTACCAACTTGTGCGAATATCTTAGTTTATACGAGCATCAACTACAAATATTCATTATTTACAAGAACCAACTTGTTTTAAAGTATTAATTGCTTCCATGTACCTTGAAGATTGAATTTCGATTTCGATTTGACCAAAAATGTAAGTACACTGAAATTTGAATATTTTTTAGAGTATTCATTAAGCTATTAAATTAATATAAAGTTAAAATCACTTGACTTCTTACACCAAAAATACATGAAAAATAATTAGACGCTAAACAAATAATCTTGAAGACAGAAATAGTAGTAGCATTCTTTGTGTACATGAAACATTTTTCTTAATGTAACAAAGTGATATATACTACTATTAATTATATGCAGCAATAATATTTCTCAAACCAACTTCACGAGCATTTGAAGACTATTTTTCGTTGTATGATCTTAAGAACTCACCAGAGTATCAAAAGAGGAGTAATACACGTTGAGGATTAAAAACATTCCACTTTTTAACATCCGATTCAAAAGAAATCAAACTAAAACATGAACTACTTGATTTGCAGATCGACAAACAAATGAAAATAACATATGACAAAATAAAAAACTAACTAAATCAATACAATATATTAAAGTCAACTTGACAATACCACTTCCTACTATCATGCTCCACAACATTTTGATAACTAACCGTCAGAGCATCATATTTAACCTCAATACGTTGAAAGCCACTGTCCCTGAGGCAATTTTGGACTTCCCGAATGACAAGAACCTCTGCTCCCAGTGCTGACGCGTTCCTCAAAACCCGAAAATACGATTAAAATGAACAAACCATTCTCATCTCTCATCACCGAGACCTGACAACCCAAGGTGTCTCAAAGATTGTCGCATTGCAATTAACTAAACATAGGTGGGCTGGGCTATATATATTTCTGGTAAGTGGTGTACGTTGGGGCTAAAAGTGAAATTAGCCCAAGATAGTCAAGCCCATACAATTAGGGTCTTCCCTAGGTCCACGGATTGTCCTAAAAGGTAAAAACGCAAATTCGGACCCGCAGCGTTACTTGCGTGCGGTGGCGGCTCATCACCACTCATGCACTCTCACAAACCTGCTTCGATTCTGTATCAGCAATAGAACCAAAAAAAGCCCTTTTCTTTCAAAATCATCGTCCAGCAACAACTGAACTAACCGAGCATGGATACAATGGCGAAGCCAAAGCTCGGAGCAACCCATTTCCATAATCATCTCAAAGCCAAAGACTTTACTATTTTCCGTTCGTCTTCTTCACTCCGCCACCGTCTCGTTGTCGGTGGAAATTTTCACTTAAATGTCACTCTGCGACGCTCCAAAAATGCTTCAACTTCGATATTGCCTGTAATTAGAGCTCAGAGCTCACCAGGTATTGCCATTTTGTTTCTTAAACTTTGCAATTGCAATGGACTGATGATGATGATGATGATGTTATGTGGTATCTTAATTTTGCTTTTGTTTGTTTATTGCTTGTTTGATTCGTACTAGATTATTTCCCGGACGCCAATTTCTACAAAGTTGAAGCCATTCTCAGGTTTGGTACCTTTAATCTTGTATTTGTGTTTTGGGTTTTTGATAATAATGCTCCGTTTGGCTGCATTTTTTTGTTTGGTATATATAGTTTCATTACTTGAACAATCATTGAAGAAACTATTGTTTCTAAGTTCTAATTCCTATATTTTTCTTTTGTGTTTCTGTTAAAATTTGGTCAAAATCAGGCCCTGGCGGATCCCGCAGGTTTCCTCGGTAAGAGCTGGTGGAATTTTACTTCTATTTCTATGTTTATGAATCGGTCTTTTCAGGTCATTGTAATTTTGATAGAAATTTAGAAAAGAAATGCAATCCCCCACTTTGTATTCACTCATTTTACTCTATCGATTTCATCCAATTAGTTTGTTGTGCATTAGGCTTGAATTAGATATCTCGTATCATAGCCCCCTAGACGTTGGATGACAAAGATTGATAGACGATCAGTTAGGTTTTAAGGATCTGGTAAACTGTTTCTTTGTAGGAATGTAAGTTACTATTACATAGTGGCCTAGTGCAATCACCAATTGAACGATAGTAGTTAAAGGTGTGCCTCAGCGACAAAGGGTTGCGCCTTACCAATGGCCTGGTGAGGCAACATGTAATTAGTGCAACGTTGCACCTTCACTTCAAACACCTACCCTTATGAAGTAGTTCGCATAGCCACTACACAGTCAACTCGCATTATGATTATGGAATAGAAAGGAAAAAAAAAAACAGAATCGTTGCTGGCTATTTCTTTATTTTATTTGCTGGCTCTTATGATGCTTCTAATTTAGTGTTATCTTTTGATGAAGGCTCTGCTTAAGATGGGCATACGTGGTGTTACAGTTTCTGATGTTCGAGGTTTTGGGGCTCAAGGTGGTTCAACAGAAAGACAGGCTGGTAATTTCTTGTTCATTTAGAGAACTGGATGTTTCTTTTGTTGGGTGATAGACTTGATTTGTGAAAATCAGGCTTGTGGATGTTGACTCATCCTTTGAACTATCTTTATTCCGTTTGGGAATACTGTTTGTCATGTTGTACTTATTTACTTTGAGTAATTTTTTATATAGTTTTTTTTTTTTTTACTTCTCTTTGTTTATTGTTGGGGAGTGGGACGATTAATGCATCATTTGGTTGATGTTGCATCTCACAGTTATTGTCTATGTTTCTGTTAAGTTGTTTTTGTTTTGGCTTTAAGCTTTATAATATCTCTGGTGTTCATTTTATTGTTGTTTGTCATTCTGTAGGATCTGAATTTTCTGAGGACAATTTTGTTGCTAAAGTTAAAATGGAGATTGTTGTGAGCAAAAATCAGGTATGTGAAATATAGAGAGTTCAAATGGTACTTGCAAAAAGCATTATGTAACAACTTAACTTTTTCTTTACCTGTGATATGATACTTTTAACATATTGTGTTCATGTAAACTATTTTGTTTTAGATCGAGGCAGTGATAGGGAAGATAATTGAGGAGGCAAGGACTGGAGAGATTGGTGATGGCAAGATTTTTGGTAAGTCCTTGAACTTGTTTCTGAATTCCAGTAGAAGATTTGAGATCCCCTAAAGTGATAAATAGGGAGACAATTCTCCATCGAAGTACTTGATCAAACTTACAATGAGAATTTGTTCGTTGTGCAGTTGTGCCGGTTGCAGATGTGATAAGAGTCCGCACTGGTAACTAATTACTATCTTACCAGAGTTATTTATGCTTTTTTTAACGCGTTAAGTGCATTCATGTTTACTCGTGGCATCAACTTGTAATCTTCAGGTGAACGTGGAGAGCTAGCGGAGCGGATGACTGGAGGGCATTATGATATGTTCTCTTCCAGCTCGTAACGTGTTTGAGTTTCAATATGTAGCTTGTTTACTTTGTACCATTCTTAAGTTTGTAGAGAACTATGGAGCTTTCATTTTCGATTCTGTACCTGGTTGGTTAGCAAGGAAGAAAAAAAGAAGAATAAAAACCATGGAACTGTTTTATTATAGCTCTTTGCTTATTCTCTTGTTGTATTTTCAGTTCTTTTCTTCTTGAAACATGACATTGAATGAAAGAAATCAATAATATAGCAGCCAAACTAAGGGGGTTGCAGACTATAATTACAAGTCTCATACGGATCAATTTTGGATCGGTCGAATCTTTTCATATGACACTAAAAATTCGATTTTTTTTATCCGATCCGAAATTTAAATGGTCACCTTTATAGTTGTTGTGGGAGTAAAAATAAATTGAGGAAACGGTTGTTGGTTAGTTGGAAATGGTGCATTTCATTTCGATCAAAATTTACAATTTAAATTACAGTGATTTGTTTTGTTGTAGAGAGATTTGAGAATAGTTTCTTGTTGGTCTTGTACAGACAACATCTCCCTGTTGCTCCATCTTCATCGTCGTCAGGTCACTTCCTCAATTTTTCTTCTGATTTCTCTATACAATTTCCTGTCTCTTTCATTTCATTCTGCAATTTCTCGCTTAAATTTGTTAACCTGATATAGATCTTCAACAACCTTCACCGATATTGATTCAGATCTTCGTATAATTCCACTTCACGTCCTTGATCTTCATCTCTAGTATTTGTTTCATGTCCTCTGTATCGTCTGATTTGTATTCACAATCTAAAATGCTCAATTGAATTACAGTTTTGCTTTCTCTCATCTGCAATCTACTTCATTTGATTCACTTTTCTTCTCCATTTTAATCGATTAATGGCCATTCATTGTGTTATGCATTTGAAATCGCTAATATGGTGTAGAATCTATCTGAATCTGACTTGACTAACTGGATTTCTGTAGGTTCGTGAGAAATGGGGCTCTCTTTCACCAAGCTTTTTTGTCGGCTCTTCGCCAAGAAGGAGATGCGTATACTCATGGTGGGTCTCGATGCAGCTGGTAAGACTACCATTCTCTATAAGCTCAAGCTTGGAGAGATTGTCACCACCATTCCTACCATTGGTAAGCCTTTTCCCAATTTTACTTACAATGTGATTAAATTTGTACAGTTTTTGTCTAACAAACATTCATTATTGCATCATTTGGTCAGGATTTAATGTGGAGACTGTGGAATACAAGAACATCAGCTTTACTGTATGGGATGTCGGAGGTCAAG
>JAYMSZ010000712.1:0-17663 GCA_036897665.1 Pelargonium citronellum
CTCAAACAAATCTATGAGCTAATGCTAAAAATGAAAATGCAACAAAATGGTCTCTGATTTTTAGAGATCATTTGAGCCGAAAGGGAGAGAAACATACATACCGTACAGTGAAAGAGATTTAGGGTTCTTCGCAGCTGTGTTGTGTTGTGTTGTGTTGAAGAAGTAGGTTTTGTAGTTATTTTTGGACTCCATTTTATTAATATTGGGCTTGTTTCTTGTTGGGCTCTTTGTTTTTGTATTTTATTTGGGCTTTTAATTTAGTCAAATTTGGTTGAATCACTTTGCACTTATTTTAGCTAAATTTACGATTTTAGAACAATTTAAATGACCAAATTAACTTGACGACCATGTCCCTCAATTCCACAACTTTTTTCTAAACTTAGTTAACATAAATGTCATATGGTCAACAAATCATCGAAATTGCCGTGTTAGCTTAATTGGACGACGCTAGTAAGAGTGTGTTCAATTCAAAATAAAGTAACATATTTTTGGATCAAATTAGAACAATATAGATAGTTTACGCATTGTGCAAAGACTATTTTAGAACGCAACAAAATCAATACTAAAAGGACCGTTTCAAAACTTGCACATTCAATTTTTGTAAATTGTAATGAAAGACAAATTACAAAACAAACAAGATTTTCTACAACTATCAACATGATTTTTACACAAAAAACAGTGTCCTTGCCATCAAAAGTACCATTTTGGTCTCGCTTCCTCTTCCTCTTCTTTCAACTCCCTGTACTGTTACCACTCTGCTCCAACCTTACCCACTGGCAATGGCGGCCGAACAAATATCTCCACCGGCTTCGGGACATGGACGGCCAAATGCAGTGTCTTGGCAGTTTCATTTAAATGTTGTTTCTTGGCGGTTTCATCCAAGTCCGAGAGAGAATCGCTTCGGGATTTTCTTACCGGTTCTACGGCTATCCATCCAAGACCGGATATCGCTATATCACAAGCCGGCCTGCAGAACCGAAGGGGAATACATGTATTTACTGAGTATTTGTTGTATTGCATATTTCATGTAAAGAGAGAAGTTAACGAAGTAAGGTAAGCAAATGCGTCTAAGAACTGGCAATTTGAATCCGTATTGGCGGGCACCCGAAACCTGACCCATATTTTTGCAAGTTAGGGTCTCACAAAATGACCCAAATAATATTTAGTTTGAGATGGTGAAACCCACACATCTTGTACTAAAAACCCACACCCCTTACGGCTTGGGTTAGGCCTTTTGAACCTGAACTCGAGAAAACTTGACCGAAACCCATATTGCCAGTTGTAGCATCTATAGCCGGTGTTGTTTTAATTGGGCCGACTAGTTCAACCAGTTTGGTCAAAACACCGAGCTAAGTTTGATTATTATACCCAATGTTGACATAACCCGACTGGCCAGTCGCGTAAGGAACCAGTGACAAGCGGCTAAAACCCGGAAATTAAACTTTACAATGCTAACCAGTCAAAATTAGCATTAACATGTGATGGGTCATCTTTTTCAAGATTACAATGAAGTGGCACTTTCTAACCAACCAATTATCCCATTTGTAAGACCAAGTGGCGAGTACTTACCATGTACGATTTCCAAATTAGAAAATAGGGACACAACATAAACTTCTGTAAAACTAAAATGCAACTCACCTTCCCGAATCTTCAAATTTTATGTGCAGCTGACGTTCTATTTCAAGTCCCGTCCAATCAGCAGCTTTTTGTTTTCCGGTTGGAGGTGTCAATAAAACCCCGAGTTCTCTCTGTAATAATAAGAGACAGATCTTCATTACAAAGAACGGGCAATCTAAAGTGCAAGCAAACAAAGGATCTTAGATAAGTGAGAGCCGATGATAATTTCGTACGCTAGTTCGGATTGCATAAAATAGACTAGATTAGTTTTCGGGCCATATTGAGTCGGATTTGCAATGGGAAAACTGTGGGTTGGATCAGATCAGTCAAACCCATACTGATCAGTGTATTTTCTACGTAAAACCTGCAACCCAAAACCCGCATGGACCCGCAACTCTGGACGGTCGGGTTGCTGCTAGGTCTTTTAAACCCGACCGAACCCGAGTTGCTAGCTCTAGTCTATGAGTATAAACTGCCAATCTATCGAATGTTAATGCAAGTCTCATAGTTTCGATGCTGAAACTACTAGCAGCTTCATCTACCACGCATGAAAAGCACACGGGTAATTTCTGATTACCTTCAAAACTCCATACAATTTTGTATACATATGGATAATTATAATGAAACGGACTATGAAATATCCCTGGATGTCACTGAGAAAACTAGACGCAGGAAAATCGTGACAACAAGTATAATTTGCGCACTTTCATCAGTGAACTACTACAAAATTGAAGGCACAACAAAGCAAAATCATATTGCTCAACAGTTCTAAACAAGCAATCAAATGTTACTGCATAATCAAAATTGCTATGTCTGTAGCCAAGCACACCATATTTGCTGTGCGCTTTGCAATTTGTATTTAAGAACAAAAAGATTCAGCAAAGTTAAGCTTACCGTATTATTGATAAAATAATATGACAAGCACAGAAATCCTAGCTTTACCGATTCCAATAATATGCAATCATCCTCCTCCAAAACAAGTCTTAAACAAACAACTAAAAAGACGAGTAAGACGAACAGTTTACTGTCCACAACAAAGATTACCTGGTAAAATTCATCTGCTTCATCAGTGGGTACAATATGAATCTGCAAAGCCTTGGGCCCAAAGAATGTCAAACTAGTTTCTGGAAGAACCTGCAAATATCATAGAAAAATAAACCAAATCCACAACACCAATCATTCACAACGAGTTTGACTATTTTGGAAGAATTACACATTTAAACTTGAAATTGTGTGGACTTTGAGACGGTTCAATATGCTAGTTGGACCATCCACTTAATAGCTTAAGCTTTCTAGGTTGGAAGAAAGCTTAACATGGTATTACTTAGGCTGGTTTGGTCTTGGACCTGTGTGGCCAATTGTGTAATTCTTGGCCCGCATGCAGATCAAGCTTGCATGTGACGAGGAGTGTTGAAGTTGGGGACAGATCCAGAAAGTTTTTCCAGTTGGGGGCAGATTTTTGAATAAAATATTATATATATGTACACACACACATTATAAACATTAAACACAAGTAGTAAGATATTAGTTTATAAAGCTTTATTTTGTATATTCAAAGTACTTATTGGGACAGTTAATAGATTACTGGGTGCAAAAGTAAGATATTGATTAAATATTAGAAGCAGAACTATCATATTTAATAAAAACTGAGAATATTTGTAATAAAGCGAGGTCAAATGCCCCCATAACCGTTCACTTAGGTCCGTCCCTGCTTTAAGTATACACTATACAGCATTGGAAGTGTATGAAGTTAGAGAGAGCTTGATATACTAGGTGAGCCCGCCACATAATAACTAAGCTTTTAGGTTAGAGATTCAAACCTTGAAAACATCAATTCTGACAAGACCACCCCAAAATATTGAGAAACCATTCAAGCCATTGGACTTGAATTTGTCCGCAGCATCATCGTAAGCGTTTGCCTGAAAAATCCAAGACAGCAGAGTAACTATCAATGTAGGAGGCTAACAGAGATAACTCTTACAAAAATTTGAAGGAAACATACGAGTGGGGGGAATGATCGAGCCTTGAGCCGACTTCGAGGAGCAAGGGCAGGTAGATCTTCAGAATCAACAACCGCAGCTTGTCTATGGTGAAGATGAATTCCAGGCGTGTCATATATTTTCTGCATGTTCGCAAGAGATTATAAATGTTCCATAACTAGGAAAAACATATACATGAACATCATGTTGACCGACATAATCCATAAGGACAAATAGAAAAGTTGATGTGGCAACTAAGTAAATAGTTATCTAAGCAGTAAAAATCTTATTGTGAAAAAAGATTAATAGATAATATTGTAAATTGTACAAAACTAAACTATATTTTGCACATTGAACTTTGAAGTAGAGCAACTATCTACACTTCTTAACTTTCAATAAGTTGCACCATTAAGAACAGTGTTCACTTTTTATTTTAAACACAAAAATGCCCCCATATAAAATGATTTTTTATTAAAATTTAAAAGCATGTGTAGTTAGTTGTTCCACTTTAAAGTTTAATGTGGTTGTGTACAACACGTACAAAATCCATTGTACTTTTGTGAAACGAAAAATCACTTTATGCAGGGGTATTTCGTTGCTCGTTAACTGTTTCACTTTAAACGTAGTGCAATACGAGTGAAGTTCAGTGTGATTTTGTGCAATTTAACCTAGATAAAATATACGTATCAGAAAGCATACCCCTCCTCCCAAGAAAGCCTCAATTTGAATTGGACCTAAGGTAGTTCCAGGAACAGCAGATTGTATTGGTTTGTATTTCAGCGCCGACGCAGCTATTGGATCCTTTTCTCCCATCGATTCTGATTTTTTTTTTAATTTAAATTAGTAAATATAGTAATTAGCCTAAGACATTAGGTATAACATTGATCAAAGACACAAATAAATAGAATAGAAAACTATATTTATGATAACGTTGACTTACTCAGTAAAGCATTGATGAATGCAGATTTCCCAACATTCGCCGCACCCTGCAGGAATGACAAATTATACTATCAGTCTGATACATTATACTAATTAGTAATTCCAACAAACAAAATAAAATTTCAATAACATTGGAAAGAACTAAACATGTGTAGCATTCAAAATTGGAGACAGAACAGGGTAAGGGTGCCACAGATGTGAGATAACAAAAGAAAAAAAAACGGATTTGTTTCAAAAATTAAGATCTGTGACATCAAATCATAACTGCATCATAATGTACTAGAAAATGACAGCATCTTCAGAAGTTTACAGTATTCCTGACACATGAAAACCCCAAATGCAAATTTAACAACACCTAACAAACGTTAACAATATTCAACCCATTGAACTTTAAAGTGGAACAATCATTTACACTTTCAGTAAACTGCCCCTATATAAAATGATTTTTTTTCATATTAAAAATAAGTGCAGTTAGTTGTTTCATTTTTAAGTTCAATGTAGTTGTGTATAGTATGTGCAAAATTCCATATAATTTTGTGTAATAAAAAATATTTCATGTAGGGACCTTTTTATCTTTTCAATAAAAATTAACATTGTTATTAATTGGTGAAACTTATTGGAAGTAAGTGTAGTTAAATTAAAGTTCGATGTAGTTGTGTGCAACACATGCAAAATTCAATATAGTTTTATGGAATTTACCCCAAGGAATATCATTAACACAAGGACATCTGAGTGAATACATCATTAATTCACCATCATAAAAATAATCAATTGTAAAGCTACACTGCACACATCAATGCCAAGCTTCAGTTTAAGAAACTAACCAGAATGTATACGTCCCGCCCCTGCACCAGAAAACTTAAAGTCAGTATCTTAAATCTAGAACAATGCAAGTGAAAAGTTTGAATTTGAATATTAACTAAATAAAAACAAACTATTGTGGATAAGACGCAATTATTAATAAATAAATAAATAAATCTGTGATGAAGGCAATGCAAAATGTTGCATAAAATCAATAATGGCTAAGAAAACACGGTTCATCAGGAACACTGGAAACAGGAAAAGAAAAGTACAAAAGGATGGATCGTTTATTGAGAAAAATCAATCAAGAAACACCTGTTTTCGTAAGTAACTAGTCCAATCCTGGTATTCTTACATGCTTATGAAGATCAACTGGCCCATGCATCAGTGTGATAAAGGTGGTCCTGATTGTCAGTATTGAGCATGTGATCCTAATCGTGCTAGTGCTACGGAGAACGTGTTCTGGCAACATTAAGTTTCACTTTACTATATTTAATCTTCCCATATATTTGTGTATATTATACCCATTAGGAACAGCCACATAATACCATGTGGCCAACACAAAACACTTTTGCTCATGTTACCGAAGTGGGTAGAGAAGACCAATAGTGGAGATAATGTTTCATATATATATTGGATTTAATAGAAATAAAGTAAAGTATGTCTTGATTGAAGACTGTATCAGACTATCACATTCTTATTCCCAGAAAAGCGTTCCATATAGACTAAGCCCATCTACCCTTATCACTTAAATACCATGGCAGTACATTTTCTGTGTAATTTTTAAAAACACATTTTGAATATAGTCTAACATGGTACGCACATCAATATATCAGATTTGTTACCACCAGAACCACTTGCAAGTGGATTCATAGTAGCAAGAGTTAGTGTATATCTCAAGTTTAGTGTTATACAAAAGAAATTAAAAACCTTTTTCTGGTTCCGTATTTCAGACACAACTCCAGTAACTCCAATCAGTGACTTAGAGCTCGTTAGATGGACACTCACAACACTGCAACAATAGCCAGAAAATTTGAAATTCATCAATTATTTAATGAATTCATAGCATGCTATAAGATTCGACAAGATAAAAGCCATATGAATTATGATAGAAGTTTAGCTTACTTGAGCCTCTTCTTTGTAATGGCTTCCACAGCCCAATCACCAATACAATTAAAATCAGTCTCTTTCGGGAGAAGATCAACCTGACATGGAAAGCATTCACTGTCTGAGCAACTCAATTATACAACCAACAAAAAGATGTCAGAAAGATCGAGAACTGCTAGAATACCTTAGTCAAAACCAATATTATTGGATTCGGACCTACGATATCACGAACACGAGTCAAAAAGCTGCCGTTGAAGTCCACAATATCAACCTAGAACAGATCCGCCCAGAACAGTGAATATTATGTGCAATATTACATGAAAACTATGGCAATAAAACAGTCGAGCCAGGGTGAAAATTTAGAAGAACAGGCTTGGCTAGGCTTGCTCAATATTTCCCCTCGAGCTGGATTCTTCTTGATGACTACAAGCAAGCTAATGAGTAGTACACTGAACTCAACCCAGTCACTTCTTACATCAAAATTTAAAACCTATTTTTCTCATGCTTTAGCGTGAATCTAGACAAGTTAGTTTATCAGGGAAACAAAAGGAGAACCCTGAAAAGAGATGCATACCTTCCTAAACTAACTGCACAATCACTGATCAACAATACTCAACAATTTAATACATTCACATCTCATTGAAAGTGGAACTAAGCAGGTTCAATTCAAAGCAAAAGTCGGATAGGTGGCACCTACCAAATTAACAATCAGTACTTTCTCATATCGCAAGTGAGTCAGCTTCTCGCGAAGCTGGTCAGCAGTAACAAACTGTTTCCCACCTGAATAACCTCCATTTCCACCAACAGCTGTAATCATATGCCCATGAGACAGGAGCTTACACCTCCCACAAAGAACAGTTTTAAGCTGCCTGTGTTTCTTCTTCTGCAAACCCAACATCATCAAAGTATTGTACTTTGTCAAGACATGTTAGAGTATAAATACATAATTGAGTCATAAACTATTAGCTTAAACTTTTATTGACAAACGCTCATGTGTTTGAATATGGGGCGGCACCCAAATTAACTAATTATATTCCTAGCTTGTGGTAAGACATCAAGTATTTGGGTCGTGTGAAAAGCCAAGGTGAGCTTACAAGTGAGGGAGTGTGAGTAGAAATTAGATCGGAGTTACATTGAATTGGTCCTATGAAATGGTATCATAGCTAATCTACCTAATGAACCGAGCACAACGAAAGAGGAATTGGGATTGGGACATGTGCAAAGCCACAATGAGCCTGCAAAAGAGGGCCATATTAAAGTACAAACTATAATTGAGTCAAAACGCTGAATTAAAATAAGCCACCAACCAATTCAGAGACTACTACTCAAAATTTCTCACTAAAACACAGGAAATTCAGCTGAGAAACAAAAATATCTCTGAAATCAAAATCCATAAACCAATTTGTATGTCTCTAGTAGACTAGTTCTAGCTTAAGCATTAAGTTAAATCAGTATCTACTAAGATCAAACTTCAGTTTCTCACCAAAACACATTAACTCAGCTGAAAAACAAATATCTCTCTAAATTGATTAAGCATTCTCTCCAAAACACAATAAATTCAGCAGGAAAAAGAAAACCACTAAACAATTCAGAGATTAAATTCAGTCCTCAAATCGCTCAAATCATTATCCGCAAACTAATTTGTACGTCTCTAGCTTAAGCATTTAGTTCAATTGTTGTCTACTAAGACCAACCACAAGTTTCTCGTCAAAACACAATATACTCAGTACGAAAAAAATCCACCTATCAATTCTCATCAAAACACTTCAAATTCAGCAGAAAATTTCAAGATAACACACAATTCAAAATCCACGCACCAATTCATAGGTCTCGGGCTCAACATATCCAGGAGCATCAGATTCCGAAGTCGGCAACGGAGCCCCACATCCATAGCAGCAAGCAACCGCCACATTCGCTCTCAACAGCTTCTCCTTCTTCCTCTTCTTCCTCACCTTCTTCTGCTCCTTCAGCAGAGCCTTCGCTGCCTCGAACGCCTTCTGGTTCTCGAGAAACACCTCTCCCGGAGTCGGCGCCGCAGCTCCGGTGCCTGCGGAATCGGTTATCGGAGCCGAGGAGGTGTCCGGCGCTGGGGTTTTGGACTGCGGAGGCACGGATTTGCAGAGGATGAGAGTGCGCTTTGTGTAAATTTTGAGAAGTCTGGGCGCAGAAGTGGAGAGGTGGTGGGGGAGGGGAGAGAGGAAGGTGGAGGAGAGGGTTTTGAGCGCCATTTCTTACCGTTGTGTGGAGCTCTTTGCTGCGAAATGGTGTGTTCTGTGTCACTGTGTGTGTGTTTTGTTGCAGTGTTTGCTTTGGAAGATCGAGTGGATATGGAGGGAGAGTTATTATTCAGTGTATCGTCACTGCGTGTGATCGCAATGGTGTTTGTTGATTCTGCGCCGTTTGATCAATTCGAGTGCAATTAAAACCAATCCGAACAGCTATTAGACCGAATGAGTCGTTGATTCGTGTGGCGTTTACTGCATCTAAAATCAGACGAATCTACAAATAATACTAATTAAGTGCGAAGAGCACAAATGAGACGTTGTTGATCCGTGATACGTTAGGAGGTCTTGAATAACTCAAGCTCGAGATCTCAAAAGAAATAAAAAAACACTTAAATCGCTTGGCCTAACACGCCTCGATAGTACTCTAACTTTTTATTTGGAAATTATCTTCTCTTTTGTCTTGTAGTCTATTCGGTGGCACAAAACTGAGCCATCTTGGACCCGAATCTGCAGTAACCCAAAACAGAAACCACATTTTTCCAAGTTCAGATGGTATAAAATAAACAAATTCACATATTTTATACATAAAATCCAAAACTCAATTCTTTTGAGTTAGGCCATTTGAACCCGACCAAAAACACGAGTTGCGGGCTCTAGATTGAAACTAAACTCGACAACAAAACCTGTTGTAATAGTCGAGACCTGATAGTTCAAGGACTATTTTGGTAATTTCTGTTCCCAAAACTTGAAGATTTTGGAATATAAAAAGAAAGTTCATAGCTAGCATCCTTCCAATTTTAGGAGCCAAAGTAAGATGATTCAATCAAACAGTGAACTTGAGAAAAATATGAAATGCAAAATCAAATCGAAAATAGGAGCGTTTGTTTAATTCAAAATCATGGAATTAAGTTCTAAACCAGAGAAAAAGAGCTACTAAATCTACAACACAAACACCCGACAAAACTTCAGATTCAGCACAATACCGATAAATCATCATAAAATATCCCTACTCGTCGTTTTGACTTTCGTCCTTGACCAGCCTGATCATGTCGTCAATTCGGAGGATTGTAATTGCAGCTTCAGTTGCAAACTATCGTGTGAAATCCGGTAAAAAAAGAAACAAATGATTCGGTGATTAGTATATAGCAGTGATAATATGAAACTAATGACTAGGGTTTACGTTCTTGAGTGTATATACCTGTATCATCTTTACTTTGCTCATGGCTGGTTCGATTACTCCGGCATCTACATTGTTCCGGATGGTTCCTTTTACAAGATCTAGTCCCATGCTGCAAAGCAAATTCAAAATTTAAGCGCTACAACAACTAACGACTCTTAGAAACCTTTACTACGAGTTTTCTACATTGAGAATCGAACAATACAAAAACACCTTATAGTTAGACTAGACCCATTTGCAGTAGCTCCTAGTACTTTATTTCGTGACAACTCTATTACATACTTTCAATTTTCATTCCGTCAGATTTAACTTGTTTTTCTCACATCATCTTTATGGCACTCGATCTATCACTTTTCTTTTCAAAATACTCATTTTACCCTTACTACGGTCACATCAGTTTCACAGTGCCAGAATGATAAATTGAAAGTCGAGGGAGTTAATTGTCACAAAAAATTAGCGGAGCCATCTGCAAATGGAGCCAAGTATATGTAGGCAGAAATATACGATACCTAGATAAATGTTGCTTGTCTGCCTTAGTTTGTGCCGTGTGATGATAAGCTCGGAGCTTTGCAACCAACTCAGTCGCATCCTTCGCCGCATTTACAGCAAGAACCTGCAATAGATATTCAAATTTATAAGCAACAATACTAGCGGGTCAGATGAGGAAAACGAAAAATTCAAGCAACAAGAATAATATAACCTAACCTTCGGTATGATTAGTAGGGATTCGGCAAATTCAGCTATAGCCAACTGTTCTCGGGATCCCAAAGTTGTAGCAAGATACTCCAAGTACACAGAGAGAGCAGCTTCAACAGCACCGCCCCCTGCTACCACCTATATTGCGTACATGGATAAATAAAAAGACACGTTAGCATCTAAAATAACCAAATCTCTTAGTACTAATTGAAATTTTCACATTTGAAATAGAACAAGACTCTCGGCACCTTTTACATGGAATCTAATACAGGAAGCAATATTTTATTGGTAGAATTTTTTTTTCTCTACAACTGGATACAATAAATGAGTAACAAGTATGCATCAAATGTACAAACCACAAAATCGTGAAAGTTACTGACATTCCAGACAACACATTTTTAGCCCACGACCACTAGATTGTTATTTTATCTTTTCATTTCAAAAACTAACACGCTTTCAAGACCTGAATCAGATTTGCAGATAATGTTATCTAAAAGTCCAATGCCAAAGTAAATTGGAATCTCAAAGCTTTAAGCTCTACAAGTTCTGTAACATACCGCATTGGATTCAAGGGTCCTCTTCACAATACACAAAGAATCGTGAAGAGCTCTCTCCATCTCGTCAAGCATATAGTCGTTGGCACCCCTAAGAATTAAAGAAACCTGAAAAAAGTAAAGAATTTAGACTACGAATATACAATACATCATGTTCGAGTGGAAAATATCACCTAGAAAACCTAGCAAGGGTAACACCTTTTTATTTTAATATAATCTTCAAAGGATACATGCAATACAAAAATAAGAGTAGCCTGAACCATATATAATATGATATATATAATGTAAATCTTGCACATTCGATTGATTATAAGTTCCTTTTCCATTTTTCAGATGGGTCATGGGTCATCCGTCATCAACCAATAACTATCTGGCAGTGGAAGATTACAACATAACTCCGTAAGTGTCAAAATTACAAGCAATCAAAGAATTCGGGAAAGATAAAACACTAACCGCACTCGAAGTTTTGGTTCCTTTGATCAAGATTACATCATCATCAGCAATGCGTTCCTCTACAACCTCTTCGGCAGAACCAAGAAGTGATGGATCAAAAGTTTCATCTCCTTCCATATCAGCAAATGTTGAGACCTGCAGGCCACAAACTTTTAGGCACATAATTTCAAGATAATCTAGCTTATTACGAAAATTAAAAGTTGATGATGTTATTTACAACAGAAAGGGTTATTTGATGACAATGCAAAATGAATAAAGTGTAGTCCACGTATAGTAAAATGTCTGAATGCCTCTAGATGCCTGTGTTCATTACAAATGCAAAAATATGCCTTTGACATAAATTAAAGATATCCTTCTGAATAAGATGCTTGAAATAATTAGAAGTGATTTGATACTTCTTATGGTTAATGAGAAAATTAACCCGTGTCTTCAATTATCCTCTTAACAGACAAGAGCTAACCTAAGGTTTAAGGGGGGTAGTATGGGATTCGTAGTAGGTGAGAGATTTGCCCGTTTCAACGAACTCGACGAGGAAGAGAATGAAGAAATTAACTACTCGCATATTGAGTAACAAAAGGGGTTTATGCCCAACACTATGCACATCTGTACTTCAACAGAAGCACACTGATCTGCTTAAAATGATTAAGCTGATCTGGAAAAATAAGACATAACTAGCCAATACTTAGAAGATAGATTTTTAAGGAGGCCCATACAAATAACAAAAGGTCGGAGAGTCCTAGAACTAATAAAGATTAGGCAAACATGGACAATCTAATATTTCTGTATTGCCAAAAGAGCTCAATTTGAATGTCAGGCCCAATATCTCTGTGATCAAATGACTACTAGCATTCTCTAGTTGATACTACAAAGTCTTCAACCATGTAGCTTTCCAAGTTCAGACTGACATAATCCCAAGATAGCTAAAAATCAAAGCTTTGAAGAGTAAAAGCAAAATTAAACATTATAATAATGAATACCACCACTTTATTATGAGGCAGAAATAAGTAAACCAATAGCTCAAAAGCTAACACAATATTGAGCATCTAAGCTAATTCAAAGATAAAGTATTGATAGAAAACCAATTCAAGAGAACACCAAGGGAAATACCATTGTTCCACCTGTTGCCTTAGCAACATGGCGCATGTCTTCTTTTCGGACACGCCTCACAGCAATTGCCCCAGCTTCAACAAAGTACTGAACGAACAGTAACAGTAATTTGTTATTAGTAGCAGAGGGGCGTCACTTAAATCTTTTAATGCAGATATAAATAATAAATAAGTAAATAAGAGCTATAATAAAGCTGATGATCAGAGGAATTATGAGACATTGCATATATCCTCAATATTAGCAAACCGCACAAAGAAACTCTATTCTGCATAATGATGTCCGGCATCTCTGAGCATACAACATGAAACATTTTGTCTTACATCAATACCATAACACAAGGCTGTACGCATCCTGACTTGACTTGAGGGGTCAGAGTGCCATACTAGTTTAAAAAAAAAATTAAAGAACCAAATTAACTTGCCTTGAGGGCCATATCATCAATCCCTTTTGTGGTAAGAATAACATTAGCCCCAGCTTTAAGAAGTTTCTCAATGCGCTCCTTAGTCATGTCCGCTTCTCTGCAAAAGAACAGAAAGTTACACCATTTAGCCAAAGTCATAACAGCAAGCATCTCGAGGATGTAAAGGAGAATTCATAAGATATTAAGATCATAGAATTATATAATAACCGAGCAAAAAAATGTTGTGGACATACTCTCAGTTTCCAAATAAGTCATTAACACACACTAGCAAATAAAAGCAATGTCACGCCCCAAGATAATAAAAAATAAATAAAAAAAATAAAAGATACCAAAGATAATTAATCGATTACCTCTGGCGAATTTTCTCTAGCTCCCTGGGATCACTGACCAAAACCTGGACACCCATCTGCATCTTTGTTTTTTGAAGATTAAAATCGAGGCAAGCTATCTTTGCTGGTGAAACTCGAGTAGGCATTCCTTGAGCTGCACGACCAGTATTTAGTGCATAGCCCTTTAACAAGTAACTGTCTCTAGCACTCTTTCCATGAGCTTTAAGAATGTTGATGCCCTACATCATTGAGTATACATAAAGAATGGGACATCATCAGTACCAGGGGCAAATAAAAATGTGTGATAACAGAAATAAAATGTGATAAAAACAAATCTCTTATGAGAGTTACCTAAAACTATAATTTGCACCAAGATAGTTATAATAATAGGAATAACAAACAACATTCTTAATAATAATTGAATCCTCACAAGAACTTACCTTGATAGGATATCTAATCTCCCCCCGTGGATTAGTAGTCTTCACTGACTGAACTGCTTCAACAACCTAAAAAATGAATCAAACGATTGATCACATCGAACATTTAAAACATTAACAACAATAAGCCTAGCAAAGCAAAAAGAGTAGCATAACTTAAACCACATGTTAGTTTTAGAATGGGCTCAAACATCGTGAAAATTTTACATAGTTCCTTGTTTTTAAGCAATTGGAACCTAAGGTCAATGGTATGCAGAAACATGATTCTAGCAAGTTGCAATGATTGTTGAGAGATAAGCTTAAACTGCTAACAAGGTAACAGAAGATACCATACAATTACAACACCAAATTGTTGAAGAATTAAAATAACAAAATTAAACTATAAACTAGCTTACCAGGTTCGCGAAGAAATCACTGTCGCTAGATATCAACTTTGAGGACATACTTGTCTTGGCACAGTTTACGAGTGAATTCTTTCCGAGCTTTTCAACCTGAAGAATAAATACACGGAAAAATAAACACAAATGAGATTAATATGAACATAACTAGCCACCATTACTAAAAACACAGTGGCATCAGATTGTATTTTGCATCTATATGCACCAGAAAACACCATCAACAGCTTCAACTAATTATACAAAATTACATAAATGAACAGCACCACATAAAGGCAAAGAACTTAAGAAGTGGAACGAGTCAGCATTTGCTTTTCAATAAAATACAATTTCACATCAGTACCTTCATGGCAAGTTTTTCCTCAATATACTTGCATCCTTCCTTCATTGCAAGCTGTCCAAAAAGGAAACAAATATGCCAAATGTCAATATCTACAAAACAAGAAATCTGGGAGAATTGAATTGGGATAACCCAATGTCCATCTTAAAGATACTAAAGGAGCAAATACCAGAGTATTTAAAGTCTGGCTGCAAAAGTAAATGAATCAAATTTAACCTAGTTATTGGAGTACTCACTCTGTATCCACTGATTATAGATGTTGGGTGAATCTTATTCCTCACAAGATCATTGGCTCTCTGCAAAATATGAGGAAAAGGCAAAGATTACAAAATTTTCATTCTTCATTCTTTCTCAATATTTGTACTCAATTTTGAAAAATGAGAATGAGAAGAAAACATCAGAAAGAATAAGGAAATGAAATATAGATCAGCAGAACTCAAGCAGATCCTAAGGACAGGTTACCTTGAGCAACTCTGCAGCTACAATGACCACTGAGGTTGTCCCATCCCCTACTTCTCGGTCTTGGAGCTCAGCCAGCTCCACAAGCACCTATTGTTCACAAGTAGTAGATGTGAGGAGTACTAAACAAATTACCACATCATAGAGAGGAAATGATACCATTAACCATAAGTTGCAAGAACGCGACCAACACTCTACCTTTGCAGCTGGATGCTCAACCTCAAGCATCTTGAGTATGGTGGCCCCATCATTGGTGATTGTAACATCACCGATATCATCAACTAACATCTGAAAAATGTAACCATCAACGGATTGCAGTTAATATCAACTTCTCAGAAGCAGAAACATATAATAAAATGCCCACTAAAAATACATACAGACCATTTCAGTCGTTTTGTCACACAAACTACAATCGAAAAACGGAGAAAATATAAACAGGTGCCATTCAAGAACAAAAAAATTGCATCTGGACCAGAGGGCATCATATGATTTCACATATGAAGTTGACTATTACATAATTAAATAATAAATCACCATTCAACATATAGCTAGGAATCGAAAAAACAGAGAAAATATTAACAGGTTCCATTCAAGAACAACAAAACAATGCATCTGGACCAGAAGGCATCACAATAGCACAGATGAAGTTGACTAGTATTTAATTAATTAATAAATTACCATTCAATGTATAGCTAGGAGGTTGAGTTAGCTTCTAGTTTAACTAAGAGGGAAGCCAGAACCAGATAGACCCAAAAAAACTACATGGACTGTGGCATGAGTTCCTCTAATCCCGAGCTTTAAGAGTTCAAATCTAACATAGATGCCATTATATATAATTTCCACAGTTAGCCACAACTAAACTCATGGAACCAAAACATGGCTCACTCTTGAGCTTGCTCTCATATTAATAATCACCATATCCATAAGGTATCCATTTCTGTGGTGAATGACACAAAACATAATACACTCAAATCCAAAAATTATACGAAAATACTACGAATAATTGAAGATCCCTGAACTAAATACGGCTTTGTTGATACCTTGTCGAGTCCGACCGGGCCGAGGGAGGTCTTCACGATGTTAGAGACCGATTGACATGCCACAACTGTCCAAAATAAGCAAATTGTTCAACACAGACACCACAAACACATGTTTGGCTATTGAGAAAAAAATCAATTATACGATCCAAACACTAAAATTCCACTGTTTTTGTTCTTTTTTAAGCTCGTAAACCAAAATGAACGAGAACAAGAGCAAATCAACAGTACCGTTTTGTGTGCGAACGTCCTGGCCGGTCTGGCGGTCGCCGAGAATATCGACAGACATTTTCAGATGCAGAAAATTGTGGAATCCACAGAGTTTCAGTAGAGAAGATCGCGAGCGAGCAGAGAGATCTGGAGATCGGTGCAAGATAAAAACCCTAGAAAGTGACCGAGAAAATGGAAAAACCCTAGCTGCAAGCTTTCTCAGTGAAGTGAAGCAGTTGAAGAGGAACTAGAAGAAGCTACAAAACAACGAGTTCGAAACGAGTTGGCGGGTGAAGCTGACCCGGCCCAACTCGGCCCAATCACGAAGCTTGGATGCTTAGATAATTTGGGCCTTGGGCCTTACTTGAATGGTCGCTTTGATGGGCCTATATATTTGTGGCAAAATTTATTACTTGAATGGTTAGCGAATTCGATTGCTCGAGCTTCGAAGTATTTGCTTGATCGTACCACTTAGGATGATCGTGACGGTTCCCCAAGACTTGGGAGTGCTTGTTTACGTTAGTTTTGTTGATGTGACTTAAAAATTAGCAAATACATATGAATTACACAATCAGCGTTGCTACGGAATCTCGTTATTATATATATTTTCAGTCAGTTGTGATTGCACAATTAATTAAATTTTAGGTTATTTATTTGTTATCACATAATCACAATTAACAAAAAAATTAACGGTGTTTACTGTTGAGACCATTTTAGTGGTTTTCTAATATTTGAAAGAACGTATTAACATCAATTTAGAACATGTACCAAAATGATCGAATGCTAATAATTTGATCATAGCAAAATGGGGTGATGATAAATCCGTCATTTTATTTATTTTATATTAAGTTACACACCCATTATCATATTTCAACATTTTCGAAACCAGCATTCTATACAATTAAAATAAAAACTTAGTAGCATTATCAAAATAATGGGATTAATTGAAAATCATTGAACACATAACGTCATAACATGTTTGAAATAAAATTTAAAAACTACCAACGATTTAAATCATCAAATATTTAACCGTGACAACATCTTTAAGCAAAAATTTCGAAACATACTTAGTAGCATTACCAAATTAACGATCACAAGTACTTAACAACATTTCTAAACAAGCATTCTAAAAAACTACATAAAAGCATAATCAAATTAACCATCACGATCAATCCAAATCATCGAACTCATCAAAATCCGACCGCACAATCCTCCGGCACCGCCACGACATTGTCATAGAGAAGACCAGCAAAAGCAGCACCGAGCAAGGGTCCGACCCAATAGACAGCTTGGTTCTTGAAAGATCCACCAACCACAGCTGACCCGAAAGCACAAGCCGGGTTCATGGACCCGCCGGAGAATGGCCCGGACTCCAGCACA
>JAYMSZ010000713.1:0-17652 GCA_036897665.1 Pelargonium citronellum
CACTCCAGAGCATCCATCACCTGCTACTTCTGTCAATTTTGGCACTACCTTGCTTTAGCTTTACCAATTCCAATATCTCCACATTATTCATAATTATTATATTATATACTCTCCTTTATGAGTATTAATATATATCTTTATTTACCATAATGATTTGTGAACCCATCACATGCTTCATTTGTACAAGCTTCAATGCCTTCATTTTTGTCCATTCACATCAACCCTTGTAATCTCCTATAATAAATGAGTTTGATTTATCTATCTTATAAAATTTAGACAAATAAGCAAAATTTAATTTGTTTTGGTGAATAATTGTTTTCATTTTTAAATGGATTGGGATTGGCTCAGCTGATTTCCGTGCTTTGGCCTGGTGGTCACGTGACACACATAATGGCAAAAACGGAAATAAATGTTTTAAAAATTCTGCGAGCACCAACTCACGTTCTACTGCTAACTGAAACTCAACGTGCCTCGCTCTCACGCAAAGCGCGTTTGCCCTTTAAAACCGAAAACCGGCAACCGGCCAACCCGGTGGTATTTTTTCAGCCACTGTATAACTTTGGGCCTACGTATTTCTAAACAAACGGTACTCCGTATTTCCGTATCACGCCAGATTTTTCTACGAGTGCTAAAATAGTAATTTCCATTATTTTTTGAACAATTGGATACCCAAGCGATCCACTGTAGTCTATTTACTGTTTTTCCAGGAAGCTTCCTTTGATACGACGGTTCGAGGAAATAGACTGAGAGTTGCAGAGAAAAGGTAAAAGACGAAGACGACGAGACCGGCAGGACTTGGCATCTTGTACGGCAGAGCTACTGTTTGATGATATTCTCTTAAACGCTGGTATGTATTTGACTTGAGAACGAGCGATTTCTTTGAATATATTTTTAGCGTTTCTTTTTTTGTCTCCTTCTTTCGGTTCCTTTATCAATGCCGTACCGTATTGTCTCCCACTGTGCTCCGCGCAAACCCTAGCACCGTTCTTTTTCATTGAGACAAGCCGATAATTGTGAAAGCGCTAATCTGCTACTCATATTGTCGACGAAAATGTTTTTACGAACACATGGAAGTGAAAATCTGGTGCTGAATTTGATTTGAAAGTGAACATCTGTTCCCACTGGTTTCTGGATTTTTTTTGAGTTGGATAAAAGTTCGCGTGTTTTTGAGCAAGTGACTAGATGAGTAGTGATTGTAAACTGGTGAGTGAGGCACAATAGTGGACTAACGGTGCCATCTCTCCTGCGACAGTGATTTCGATGAGTAACATATTCAAAGGTTCGGGGTCGCCTTACCGGCGGCACCATGATGTGGAGGCCGCAAGTAGCGGCCGTTCTGGTGAAGAGGACGACGAGCTGTCTTCTGATCCATTTGACATTACCAGTACTAAGAATGCTTCAATAGAACGATTGAGGCGTTGGAGGGTACGTTTTCCTTCTAAGTTTGCGCTATATACATCTTTGCAATCCTGTATGTACATGTGAATGTATGTATGCTCATCTCCATATTTCACTTATACAGTTCTGTTTTTAGCAATTTCTGTCACTGTTTCTAGGTTACTATATTAGAATGTTTCTAGGTTTCTGTATATTTTACTATTACAAATAATTTAGTTTTGAAGTAATGTGTGTTGAGGAAATCTAATAATGAACATGGCGGTGTTAATGGTCAAGCGATGCAAAAGTTTTGAAGATAGCATACGTACATTGGTTCTATTGGTTAATCCCTGACAAATATATTTAAAAGGTTAACGCCCTAAGATTCTTAGTCGAATGGGAGAAATCGAATGGTAATAACATAACACTTGTATGGCCCGAGTTTAGCATTATGTATTGGCATATCAACTTATCTGTTCATTTGCAGTGACCATCTCGTTGCAGTTGGGATTATCAATTTTTGAACGAAGCATTCTATGAGGCTGAATTGTGCTGTATAAATTCTCAAGTGGCTTGTCTTATTTTTTGTTACAATTGCTCAAGCCAATCATGAAGCTCATTGACATTTTTTGTCAATGATTGCTCCTAAAAGCCACTTTAAGCTATTTATATTTTGTTATTCAATGGTGTAATCTGAACTTCAAACCAGTTGTAGATGACCTCTTTCTAGATTCATAGATGGTCTGTACTGGTGTACAGAGTCTAGTATGCATTTTTCTAAATTGCACCAGTCAGGATTTAGTTAGGGCGTTTTTCTAACATTATTTAACAAACCTGTATGAAAAGTAGATGGACCATTGATTTTGTATCAAAAAAGCTTGTTGTACGCCAGGGGCCATACTTTTTTTTTTCCAACTTGTTGTACAGATCCTCCCTGGTTTGGTTGGTTGGAGGTTGCTAAAAGAAGACTGAAAATTAGGTAATAGTAATCATGGAAAACATTGATGGAGATGAAAATTCGGGCAACTGGTGCCTCTCTTTTCTATAAAAGAAGACACCTGCATCTCCTCATTTGGCATCTGATGCTCATGGACATTACGAATAGCTAATTTGTAAACTTAATCTGTACGTAGCACTTGAAACCACATATACTATATCGATCGATCTATACAAATAATGATGAGAGGCCAAGCCAGTTCATCATGTACGTATTTGTATTGTTGTATACGTGAATTATAAATGGTATGGTACGTAGTGATTATATATATGTTAATTATGATTATTGTTTTGTTTTAGTTAACTCATCAGCACTACATGAACTGATTGCAAAGAAGGAGGAGATAAAGCAATTAAACGAAAGGATTGCAAGGAGAGACGCTGAAATTGCAGAGCTGAAGCGTAAGATAAATGCTGTCATGAATATATTGCAACCTCCCAAATCTATAATACCCATAAAACGCTGATATTGTAAGGAGAGACGCTGAAATTGTAAAACTATAGTCCCCATAAGACGAATTTCATAATTTTAGTGCTTCATTTCATTCATCTATGTAATTTGAACAACGTTGCCATCTTAAATACAATAAAATGTGTCAATTTCCTCCCTAAGATATGCATTACATATTGAATCTTCAAATTGAATCCCACTTTGACATTTTTATTCAAGTGTCTGAGAAAGCGCTCAAAAGAATACCTCCAACGATAATGAACTGGTCCTCCGATTTGGGCTTCAAAGGAAAAAAATGACCATCAGATGCTCCATTGAACTAAAGAAACTGGAGGGAAAGATCATCTCCACATTATACAAAAGAACGAGAATTTCCAACTCCAAAGATTTAAGCAAGATTCCGTTCTCTATCACGAGGAGAACAGTATATAGTCGTATTATGTTCGGTTATGTCAGTTCGTCATTTCCACATGATTCTTGGTTGTGCATTCGTATAGGAAATGGAACCTTGATAATGATTGCCCTGTGAGGTATGGTCTTGGTATTTACGATTTTGAACTATTTTTTCCACACTCATATTTACTTGATAATTTTTATTCTGTATTTCAGATATATATATATATATATATTGATCAGAAATCTAAGTCAAGAATTTTTTGGCTTAGTCTAAGCCAAACTAATGAGAGATTGCCACCACATTAAAATTCTCAGTAATTTGTGGGAGCGAAGCGACCCGCTGGATCCAATCATTTTGAATGAGGTGTCATATATAATCTAGGTTGGGTTGTCCATTTTTAGATCGACCGTGGACCCAACCCTCCTGGACTGATTAGATCATTTGGTCCGACCCTCCTAGTCATTGAAAGAAACTTCCTACCGACTTATTTCACCATGAAAAGAACAAAACCTCCTCACATCCTGTGGACATGAATGAATAGAATGGAAGAAAAATGAATAGTTTGACCAGTAACACCCAAATTAATTTCGTCCTTCTCAATTGGGTCCTCTTTGGCTGCTACACATTTCTTCGTTATTCATATCTCCAAATCCAAATAAAATTATATAATTAATATATTATGAGGTCTGTGTTAACTGAAAAAAAGTAATGTGAATCCAAATAAAAATATGAAAATGAGAAGAAGGAGCTATGAGATATATGAAGTATATAAAGACCATATATGCAACAAGTGATTCATTTTCTTTTCTTTATCAATTTCTCCGCAAGATTTAAACTTAATCGATCTGTAGGTAGCTCTTGAAACCATATTATATCGATCGATCTATACAAATAATATATGGGAGACCGACGTATATCCCTGCACCTGCAGAATTCATGTAAGTATTTATAATTTATTTGTAATAATTGTGTGTATATACATATATATATATGTACGTACGTAGTAATTAAGCAGTGGATATGATGATATATTAATGTATTGTTTTGTTTTATCACACACAATTACAGTACTACAACAGGAAGTGAATGCAAAGACTGTGAAAGTAAACCAATTAGAGGCCGAGATTGCAAGGAAAGACACTGTAATTGCAGGGAAAGACAACGAAATTGCAGGGAAAGACGCTCAACTTGTAGAGCTGAGGCGTAGGATAAGCGAGGTCGTGAATATATTGCAACCTCAACTTTCTCGACGTATGGCGGCCAGAGGAACATGAATTTCATTGTTTTACTACGTACGGCCTTCATCATTTCATTCGTCTATGTAATTTGAATATTAACTGTGATTTTAAGTTCTGTTTGGATTAGAATTTTGTATTATGTTTTAAAATAGCAGTTTTCGGTTGTATTTAGAAAATTTCAAACAACAATACGAAAAAATTCTCAACATTGTTCAATTTGTCGAGAAGGTGAAACTTCGGGAAGGTTTTGGAATTTTTGATTAATTATGAAAATGTGAATTTTACAGCTGGATTTTTAAAAATTACATAAATAATTTTTAAAATATGCATTATTTGAAAAAAAATCACAATAATGTTACTCCCCAAATACTTATATGGAATAAAAAAAATAACAATAAGACGTTAGAGAACAAATTTACTAATTTTTGAAGTTTAAATCTTAGTATAAAAATATTGAAAGACACGAGAATGAGAATCTCATTTCATCAATTATAGATGCGAATCAAATTACACATAATAAGCCCGGGAATGAGACGGGTGTGTTTTGATCCAACCACCCTCAATGAGAATCTCATTCTCATTCTCATTCTCATTCTCAAATAAAAAAATGTTAATCCAAACACAACCTAAATACCAACTAAATTGCCTTGGCAAACTGGCAAAGCTTTGATAACATGGCCTCATAAATCTTGCATGCTCAAACAGCTTGCTTTATTTTCAGATTCATCTGAGGAAAAGAGGGTCTATATTTCTTTGCAACAACACAAAACTTCTAGTTTCAAGATACAACACACTCTCTCATGCAGGACGTCGTTCATAGACGTGTTTACAGTTTAAGCAGAAAACCGTTCTCTGTCATGAGGAGAGCAATAGTCAATCTCGGGGCCACGAGGAATGATTCCGAATGGATTGATGGAAGGATGGCTTCCATAGTAATGCTTCTTTATCTGTTCCATGTGGACTGAACTACTCATGCCCGGGATCTGGAATATGTCTTTGGTGTAATTGAAAAGATTCGGGTACTCACGTAGTAGCTTCTTGTTGCACTTGAAGTGAACGGCGTAGACCTGAAACCATACCAGACTATAACTTGTAACAAAACTGACCAGAAAATTTGCCAGAATGTACAGTTCCTACATACTGAAATGGTGGATTGATGCCATAGTTTTCTGATGCCTCATTTCAATCTATTATGTTATATGCGAAAAATAGTTTCTTGGTATAGTTCATCTTTATGATGGTTCTTGAAACAATAATTTGTTCATATTGTACAAAAACAGATCTTTGAGTGGGAATCATAAAACAATACCTCATCAAATCTTATAATGGTGACGAACAGGCGAATATCTGCTTCAGACAGAGTGTTCCCGCATAAGTATCGTTGCTTGCCGAGTATTTCCTCACATTTGTCTAAAGCTTCATACAACTGTTTCACAGCCTGAAGAGGAAAGTGTCAACAAGGACATTGCCACGGACCTTTTTGTGAGCAAATCCAAAAAAGATACATCGGTTTGAAGATGGTTACCTCATCATACGGCTCTTGTTTCCTTGCAAACCCACATTTATAGACACCGTTGTTTATCCCACTGTACACCCATTCGTTTACTTCATCGATTTGGGTTTGCAAGTGAGATGTATACAAGTCCAAATCCGCATTCTCTGCTATATCGTTGAATTCAGTATTAAACATACGGATTATCTCAGCGCTCTCATTACTAACAATTGTTTTGAGTTTCTTATCCCATAGTACCTGTCATACATAAAGATTGAACATAAAGTAATGTAAGAGATGAGTCGTGTTGAAAAATTAGGAACCCTCAATCAGTACTAGAGAGGAAGAGAAAACATACAGGAACTGTGTATTTCCCGGAGTAGTTGGAACTTGCAAGCTCGTAAAGTTCTCTTATACTTTTTGCTCCATTCAAATGATCGGGCTCAGCTCCTGGTTCCTCTGTTGCTGAACTGGGGAAAACCCATCCCATATGCTCATCATCTTCTTTTGTTCTTTCCCATATCGGTTTGACCGACTATACAGCATAAAGAAACTTAGCAAGGTCATAACGAGTGAATCTATCAATTATAATAAGTTCGTAATACACATGACTGACCGTAAAACTGATAGCTTTCTCGAGTCCTTTGATCTTCAAGTATGCTAGGCACCTGGAAGCCCAGGGACAAGCGTATGATATATACAGATGATACCTCCCAGATTCAGCGGGAAACTGGGAATTTGGGTCCCGTGAAATGAAGTTACGGAATGTTGATGCAGTTCTCACAAATGCACCCATAGTTGACATCTCATCCAGTGCAGATCTCGCCATTTCAAGAGTGTGCTACTGTTTTAAGAACCAACACTTGCAGAAATCAGTTTTACTACCTCACAAAGAAAATTCGGCACTTGATTGAAGTAAAAGGAAAGTACTCATCAACGAGTATGGCACTATGGCGTAATGAAATATCCGAAATAGAAATACAAAACTGAAACACTTTATCCATGGCTTAGTCCCATAAACCAGTTTCTGTGAAACAAATTTTTTTGATAGGCAATACCAACAACACCAGTTTCTGTGAATCAAATTTACTGCATAATATTCTGTCACAACAGCCCAAAATTCAAAAAATAAAAATAAAAAAAATCCCAAATAAAACATAACAATGACCACTTTTCAACTTTCTGGACTGAAATATTACTCATCCAAAAACAAAAAAACAGTGAGTGCACCACAAAGTACCCAATAAACCAATCCAATTACCAAGTTCAATAATTTAAAATCTCCATCTGCAACCGGATTCATTGTGAAATTCAATTGCATTAGTAGACTTGAACTAAATTTATCATATGTAGTAGAATTACCATATAATGAATTGAATTCGAGTAAATAGAGTGATTGAAACATTTTTACACAGAAAATGAAGGTGCTGATTGAATTGAATTCCTAAAATCAAGAGTAAGACAATAACAACCCAGTTCAAGAAGATATGAAATCTTCTACAAGCAAGCTCTTTTAAGTACTGAAATTACCAATCTTTACTGAAACCCAGAACTCTTTTCCTCGAGACCAGTAGATATTTCATGAGAATTAAACAAAATCTACAGCAAACAGCGCAATGGGTTCCCAAATTACAAAACAAATTTTCAACTTTGTAGTCACAAAATTTCAAACCAAACCCAAGAACAAAAAAAAAAAGGTATATTGAAAAGCCAAAGTTGGAGTTACCTTGAAACAAGTTGTGCCCAGAAGAGACTGAAGAGTGGGTTTGGAGAAGAAGAAAGTGTTGCTGGTGATCTCTGATGGGTGAGCAATGAAATGATTGTCTGGCTCTGGGATTTATATAGTAAAAGTTTATTTGGTTTGTGCTTTTGATTTTGCACAAACATCACCATTGGCATCATCATGATTCATTAAAATTGTGCGACCGTCTCTGTGAAATGAATCTGCATTTTGTTTCCAACGTCATCATGACCATTATGTGTGGGCCAGGACGGCTGCGCACTGAAGTGATGATGATGAACGGCTGGGATCAGCTCTACTTTGGTGTATAATACTAATACAATTTTTTAAGAGTGCTAATAAACCTCCACTCAAAAATGGTAAGTCACAAAGTCCAAGTTAATTTGTCACTTGTGAAGTATCATTGTCAAACCAAAGCTTTTATATCAGCGTTTTAAGCGTTTTAGATTTTATTTAAAGTTTCGAACAAAAAAAATAAAAGCAAACACTATGATATTCGAGTTTTGAATAGTTTATTCCTATAAAAAAGATGTGTACGTGGAACTCGATTGGATTACTATAAATGTGACGCTATTTTGAAAATCGCTCAAATGATGAAAGTTTGATTACAACAAACACTTAAAGAGATGAATAATTTTATCATCCAATAAATCAAATTAGTAAAATAATTTAGTCTTTATAAGAAAATGAAAGTTCATTGACCAAATCGAGTCAATATTTGAAAGTTCATCAACTATTATCAGCCCAATTTCGTTCCATTAATTTTAGTTTTATTTTTCGGTCTGCGAACTGAGTTACCGATGCATTAGCTAGGTCCTCGAAGTCTTCATTAGATTTGTTTACCTGGGTTGGACCGTCCAGTCCAAAGGTTATTGATACTCTATTATTGTTTTTTTTTAAACAATACTCTATTATTTTTTTATTTGGCTAATTAAATAAAGTATGAGGTTTCTTCCCAAAAAAAAAAAAAAAAGCTCGAAACTTCAAGACTAATTTGAGTCTTTTACTAGATTAATTAATTATTTATGATGTAAAATTATGTCCACATCAGCAATTCATGCCATGTCAGATTAAAAATAGCCGCGTCAGCACTCAGGTCTGGTGACATTTGGATATTGGGCCAGACATCAATCTGGTGAACCGAAACCGCCCCTGACTGTTCGAAATCGGGCGAAACCGGTTGAATATATAAATTTTAAAAAAATACAAATCGGCTTAATATATGTGTTTTATTCAGTTTTATGAAAAAAACTGAGAATTGCACGTTAACTCTGTTTCTATAATCGTCGGTTGATAATGATATTGCTTGCTTCTTGTTCCCGGTACGCCACCAAGACCGTGCGTGTCTGATTCTCTGTTTCTCGCTCTGTTTCGGGGGTACAAGGTGAGACTCTCACACACACACACTCTCTGTATCTTTCACTATCCATTACTGTTACCTCCATTATTCGTTTCTCTCTGTTCTTGTTTTTTGCCTCTCTCGATCTCGATCCTCAGGTCTCCGACCTTTTTTGTTCTCTCACTTCTTTATTTGAACTCCACATGTTTTGTCCTTTAATTTCAGCAAATTCGCTTTTATCCAGTGCCCTAACTTTGATAATCAAAACCCTAATCCCACCTCCGCCGAACCCTTTTCCTTAATTTCATGATAATCTCAGAAAATTTTCAATTTTTGGCTCTTTGTTATATTAGCTTTTTTTAGAAATTAAAATGGGTAGAGATTGTATTTCAGAAAGAAAAAGAAAAAAAAGGGAAGAGATTGTGACTAATCTTGCTTAGTTTTGTATTTCGAGTCCTGATATGTTTTCAGTGATCCTTGAATAGGAGTTAATTCGGTCTTTTGAAAAAGAATGGATGGAATAGGATGTTTTGCTTGATTTTGGCATCTTAAAGACTTAAACTGCACTCATTGTTATTATATTGTGCGTTCTGTTGGATATCATGATATGCTGTAGTGTGTTTTCAGTTCAAATTACAATGTGTGTGCAGTAGATGAAAAATGTGATATGGGTTTAGTGCTGATAGCACTATATGATTGGCCTTCGGCGCGGTGTTCCAAATAGTGTTAGGCTTGTTGTTTATCACAAGCAGGGTTCGCCATTTAAGAGGTGATCTGTGACTTCTTGGCTCGTGCTTCTGTTCCTAGGCTTTTAGCGGCATACCCTGTTTTGGTCGGGTTGATATATTTTTCAAACGTTTGTACTTGATATAGGGGTGAGACGCCTCCGTCGTTTGTAACTTGACCAAGAGGCAGTACTTTCAATTATCCTCTATATTGCCTGTGATGTCTTTTTTCTTGTGTTTTGGGAGCGAATGTTTGCCTATTCACTCCACAATTGCATTGAACGCAGGTTTTTGTCTGTGAAAACAAATAGCATGATGGATCAGCATGAGGATGAATGTCGTGGTGGAGGCGAACATCATGGAAAGCAAGACGATGAGGTGAGAGTGTGAGACTATGTCACCTAATATTCAATGATTTTGTGGTTTTATGGCCTAAGTCTGTCTTTCATGGCTGGTCTATGGAAGAAGAATAGAATAGTATTGGCAATTAAGTATCCAATCTTTATTAGGTTATTAGTGTTTAGGTCCAAGGAAATTGAGTTGTAGATTATGCATCAACTTGTGATCACAACACTGTTGACACCATGTACCATATCAAATCGGTCCTCGGGTGAACCGAGTGCCATGTGCACTTACTTTAGATTCAACATGAGTTATATGTTGTCAACAGTTTTTTTGCCTGGTCTTAGAGGTATCACTATAAAGAAATAACTTTTCTGTTAAATATTGTAAGAAACTTCTGCATTTCTTGTTGCAGGAAGCTGTAGCTCGTCTTGAGGGGGTTAAGAAATCTATTGAGGCAAAATTGGCTCTTCGTAAAACCAACCTTAGCCCTGAAAGGCCTGGTTAGTGAAGATTTTTTAGGATTTCTTCTGTGAACTGTATGACTTGTAATTTAAATAGATAAAATATCTCATACTGTCTTAAGTTCTATACCAGACTCTTAAAAGCTTTTTATTGGGTCTATATTTAGATTGGAGGACTGTTATTGCCATTGTATGAACTCCTCAGTGGGTGGATAGAGTGGGAGTTGAGTGATAATAATTATGTATTCTTTTAAAAGTGAAATTGTCTCCTATAATCATCTGTTCTTTTGTTGTCTTTGTTCACGGAATCTTTTGCAAATGCAGTAATTCTGATTTTACTAGTCTAAGACATAACATTGTAATTCTGATTTTATGAAATTCGAAACTAATGATTAATAATATTAACCATTATATAACCTATAGTAAGATGACTCCTGGAGTTGCAGTTGGCACAAGGGTTGGTGGTGGCAGAGGGTGAGGGCATGATTATATCATGGCCGCCTCAGCTTGCTGCATTGCTCCTAAAAAACATGGTGGAAGTAGTCAACTTCTGTTATGGTAGTAAATTAGCGGCAAAGGTGCTGGCACAATCTGTTCGTTCATGGAGCCAGGTTGGGTCCCATCCCATGGTTGGAGGCAAGATAAAAGAGACATTATGGACTGAAATTATAATCTCATTTAGTTCTCGTGTGTACTCAATGCCATATTTGTCTTACTAATCAAATAGCATATATGAGAGATTATTTTTAATTATAAATGTTACTTTTACTTTACGAAAAGTAAAAGGAGGGTAGGTTTCATGGATGCTGAGTTATCGGGTGGTTACAGAAGCTTAATTATTTACTTTCAAGTGCCTTCAATTTCAGAGAAGAGATAGGAAAGGGTGGGGTTAGATGTTGTATTGGGGTACCTCATGGGGGTACAATAATTTTCCTATACATTATGACTTTATGAGGACTTTGATCTGTATTATGGCTCTCTAGATATTGATACAATTGAACATTTGTTTCAGACTCAGGATTCCTCAGGACATTGGACTCTAGCATTAAGCGCAACACAGCTGTTATCAAGAAACTAAAGCAGATAAATGAAGAGCTGCGTGAGGGATTGATGGATGAGTTGCGTGGTGTTAATCTGAGCAAATTTGTTAGTGAAGCTGTGACAGCTATATGTGATGCTAAGCTTAGAACTTCAGACATACAAGCTGCAGTACAGGTACCTTATCCATTTTCATTGCATTTTATGCCATGCAACAGCCATTATTCATTTTGCTTAATTTAGTTTCTTGTGACGATTCATTTGCTTCCTCCACGGAGAATTGTATAAATCTAACTAGTGGTTGATATGAATGCACAATGAATTTGCCTGAGATGTTTTCTTTTAATGTAATTTTCCAGTTGACATGTATTAGATATACTTGATGACCACTTAATCATGTTATGGGTTTTATGTTCTTCTGGTCTAAATATGCTGGGTTTTATGTTCTTCTGGTCTAAATATGCTGCATCAGATTTAAGTTTTGCCTTATTTTCTGAAATCTGCATATGTGATCAACTGATCATTAACATTTTACTGTTCTAGTGGTCCCTGTTTAAGTTTACCGTTTGAAGTTTGGTTAGTTTAGTGCCATTCAAACATGAAATGACATTGATCTATAAGGAATCTAGTGAAGTATCTATGAGTGGGCAGAATGAAAGTGAGAATTTGGCTATGAACTTGTGCAGTATGAATATTTACATTTCCTTGAAAAAATTCCCACTTCCAATTGGTTTCTACATTTCGTTCTCTAGGACTGTGACGAAAATAAAATTGATTCTCCCAGCCATGTCATACCCTTGGTCTAATTTTACATTTCTTATTGATAAAAATCCTCGGGTCGGTATTGGTTGGATCATTGAACACGTCCCTATTTTCATCCAGTTTTATATTTATTTATTAAAGTTTGCTTTGTGATATCTAGTTTTTCTGATCAAACTTGTTAGAATTACAGTTATTATTCTCATATTGGACAGGAATATAAAGATACAGTTGTTTTTGTTGCTGAACTGAGCAACTTGAAGCATGCATATGAACATGAAAACATCTTTGTTATCTATGATGTAGCATTTATTGACTTATTGGACTTAGTCATCTATATTCACAAGTTATGCCTTACACATTTTTTCTGGTGTTTCGTTTAGCATTTGATATGCATCATTTTTTCAGATATGCTCTTTGCTACATCAAAGGTATAAGGACTTTTCTCCAAGCCTGATACAGGGGCTATTAAAGATTTTCTTTCCTGGAAAATCTGGGGATGACCTAGAAACAGACAGAAATTTGAAGGCCATGAAGAAGCGCAGCACATTAAAACTCCTTTTGGAACTTTACTTTGTTGGAGTTATAGAAGACAGTGGCATTTTCGTTAATATAATCAAAGATCTTACTAACACGGAACACTTAAAGGACAGGGATGCTACTCAGACAAATTTGACTCTTCTTTCAAGTTTTGCTCGGCAAGGGAGAATATTTTTAGGACTTCCATTATCTGGACAAGAAATTTACGAAGAGGTACCACCTTTCTGTGGCCTTTTATGTAAACAAATACATACTTTGTATTGGACAATTGTTCTATATCTCATACTTTGCCGTCCCAAATTGAGTGTCCTGTCTCTCTTGAATTTTGTCCGAAAATGTGTGTCATCTTTTCTTTTTAGGAAGCTAGTTATGCATACATTGTCAATAACTTTCCCATAATAAGTTACAATCCCTTAGTTTTGTTACAACACATGCACATGGGTACAAGGGGAAATGTCCATCACTAACTACTCATTTTTTTCCAAAAAGGAATACAAGACACTCGTTTGGGACGGAGGAGCGAGTATAATTTTACAAAAAGACATGTTCATTTACTGTCACTAGATGTTGGATTTTTTCCCCTGTTAGTCTTAGGATTGCTTAGTTTTGATCTCAAATGTAATTCCTTGCTTCAATTTTGTTGCAGTTCTTTAAAGGTCTCAACATCACAGCTGATCAGAAGAAAGTTTTTAGGAAGTCATTTAATTTATACTATGATTCTGTTGCAGAACTGCTTCAGTCCGAGCATACTGTAAGATTTTTTTTTCTGTATTTGTTTTTCTATACTTCTGGTTGTTATATTTGTTTGGTACTGATTCCATACCTTTTGTCTCCATTTTTAGAGCATTAGTATAGGTCCTCTAGGGAGCTCATTTATTCCGCTGATTATCAGTAGTTGCATTCATATACCATGTTGATTCATAGAATATCTCTATCATTCTAGACATCCTAATGCATTCATACAATTTTTCTCCAAAATGGAAAAGAATTGAAGTTCATACTTTTCACATTTCCAAAAGGAAAAATCATGGGACATCTTAATTATGATTTTTGTTTATAATTATAATGGTTGAAAATGATGGATTTATGTTGTGTGATAGTCACTTCGCCAAATGGAACATGAAAATGCAAAGATCCTGAATGCTAAGGGAGAGCTCAGTGATGAAAATGTCTCTTCATATGAAAAGCTGCGAAAATCTTATGACCATTTGTACCGCAATGTATCCTCGTAAGCTTCTTTTGATTTTATTATCTTTGCTCTGTTGATTTTCTGCTGATGATTATTGATCAGATAAATCAACTCATTAGCTGTTGGAATTATTTGTCAGACTATTGTAGCATATTGTATTGTCTTTTATTGTTGATTTTTCCCTTTATCTATTGAATAGTGCAATATCTGGATGATTAAATCATTACACCATTAACTTGTTCCAGGAGATAAAATGTTTGTATCATGGATGACTTCCGGTTCAGGACCTGAATTTCCAACTAGATATTACTATATTAGTGACTATTAAACACCAAGCATCTTTGTTAGGATCGCCAATCAGTTGTATTTAGGTTGTGTTCATCAGCGTAATAGTCAAGTGATGGAGGTAAGAGTACTAATAGCCTGATCTAGGCATTATGTCAAAAATTGTGATGTTTTCCATGAATTTCAAGCATAAAGAGAGCAAATACATGAATCAAATGAATGGAAGCATAGCTTTGGAGAGATCTTGGGGCTGAGTGCACCTAGATCAGTCATAATACGTTGTGATGTTGGTTTGAATGGGATTTTAGTTAAAATAAAATTCTTAGAGCAGTTTTATCATGTATACTGGTTACAAGCTGGGAATGCTTAGCTGGCATCTAGATACTCTTTTAGATGGTTACTGCGAAGCTGAAAAATTTGTAACCAATAACTAGGAAGATTAAAGGAGACAAAACTAGTTCCACCTTGCTATTTGGGCTTTACATGTTCTTCTCTAACAAGGTTATAGTTTAAATTGGATAGATTTATTAATGCTAAATGGACGAGGCATAACAAGATTGTCCTTGATTGTTCTCCTAAGTCCTAAGGGTTTTCAGGCTCTTTGTGTGTTGCCCTTTGCAAATGAGTAACTTATTCCTCTTAGGTATTGTTTGGTAGTCGGATTTTTCAAGAAAATTGTGACATGGTCAATGTGAAAGATAACTTTCCTATGTATGGGTTAAATATCTCATTGGAGAGAAAATAAAATGACAATTCCTGGAATCCAAAATTCTTTCCGAAGGCTGAAAATAGAATACCTTCTTATAGGTGATATTTTTTATTATGCTAACTTTAGAGATCTATGAATTCTTGAATGACATTTATCCCTTGATTTAAAAAGAAAAATAGTTTCATTATTTTGCATTTTTATCTACTTATTCACAAACATATACTATATTATAACTTGCACACTCTTAGTTTCATTCAACATTTTTTTTATCAAACTTATATAGTTGATCTCTCTCTCCTCCTATATATATATATATGTAATTCATCTCAATTAAAATGTAATAATCTATTTTTATTGATATCAATCTATATTACTCCCTCCATTCCAAAGTGAGTGTCTTGTTTCATTTGAATATTTGTTCCAAAATGTCTGCTCACTTTCCTTGTTTAATAAGTTAATTATGCTTGAATTGTCAATAGTATCCTTATAACATATTAGTTAGTATCCTTTAACACATGATTATGAGGAAACTAGAGTAAATATATCACATAAACTAACTTCTTAATTTTTCTCAAAATAGAAATAAGTACACTCATTTTGGGACCGAGGGAGTAATTGTTTTTAGTATTCTTAAAATGCAAAAATTTATAGTAATAGATAAAATATTGAATTCATCTATATTTTAAAAGTAAGTATAAAGAAATTACCCGACAATGTCATTTGGGGTGTGTGTGTTTGAAAATGGTAGACATGTAGTTTTTCATATATTTCTGAAGTTTCATTTTTCAATTTATCTATTGCAAACTCATTGGTTTAGATTCTCTTCAACTAAACAAATATAGTATTCTCAACTTTCCAAAAATCTACATTCATGTAATATTTCACAGTGCATTAATGGAAAATGTTACTCCCTCTGTCCTGCAAATACCTTCTACTTTGTTTTTGTCCCAAATTATTAATTTATGTGAAATATTGTAGATTTTGTTTTCCTGTTGTATCCTTCATTTGTTAAGGTATTTGTTTGCTTTTCGAATAATGAATTGAACATTTTGAACCAAAATAATAGTATGGGAAAAATACAATGCCAATGAATTGTCATTTTGTCATTGCATTTATTTTACTTAGCTGTGTTAAAAGTAATGTAGACACTTACTGAGAGATGGAAGGTGTAACACTTTCCGTGCAACAAAGTTTCGGAATCATATATTCTTACATTTTCTTGTGAACTAGTGCTTATTTGCTGGCACCATGCTTCCTGTACTAACTTTTGACTCTTCTTAGCTTGAAACTTGTAGGCTAGAAACTGTGACTTCTTGCTGTTGCATCTAGTTTGTATTTTTCCTAGATGTTTTTTGCTTATTGTTTTTTTTACCTGTGTGTTCTATCCTCTATCTTGTAGTTTGGCAGAAGCTCTTGATATGCAACCTCCAGTTATGCCAGATGATGGTCACACAACTAGGGTTACTACTGGAGAGGATGCTTCTCCTTCTGTTGTAAAGGATTCTTCCGCTCTTGAAACAATCTGGGATGATGAAGATACAAGGGGTTTCTATGAATGCTTACCTGATCTCAGGTCTGTTTTTAGTGGATATTTTCTGTCAGTATCTGCTTTCTGTTTTGGCTGGCATAAGCTTTCTATTTTCTCATTTACTCAAATTCATCAAACCCAAGTAAAACTTACCTTTGAGCTTCCAAAGTAGACAAACAAATGGGACATCCCAGAATTGAGTATTAGACAATATGTGGTGCAGAATTGATTTATGTCTCATTTGTGATTTGCTTTAGAAGATTGGCTGAAATATACTCGTTTTTTTCTAGAGCATTTGTTCCTGCAGTGTTATTGGGAGAAGCAGATTCCAAGGTGAATGAGCAATCTGCTAAGATGCAAGACCAGCCAATGGTAAGGAAACTCTGTTTTTCTTTTCTTTTCTTTTTTTTTTATATTTTATAAATCCTGTCTTCTGTTTTATCTTGATTAGCTATGGTATAGAAGGTGATGTATCTCTCTTCTAACGACATAAAGATAACATTAATAAATTTTGTCCCTTGAAGGTGATAGATTATTGGGGTGGGGGTCCGATGGGGTCGAATCCATGACATCTCTGCTTTTTGTAGAGGGTGATGCTGTATGCACCTTTGTAGAAAATTTGTTCAGTAGACAATTTTGTCATGAAGTAAGGCTAGCAATATCGTAATTTCATTCGATGGACATTGATGTCAAGGAATCATGATTTATTGCTTAGAGGAAAAACAAAGCTTATTTATGAAAAGTTGATTTGTGATTTTTCTTTCTAGTATTACATAATGACTAAGGTGTTGCTGAAAATTTGTATACGCAGGAACCAATTTCTGAGCCAGATCGAGGGCAAGCAGCTATTCAAGATACTGTAGAAATTTCTGCCGACTCTGGTGCCTTGCAGGAGGGTAAAAGCCCCGAGAAAGGGAAAGATAAGGAAGAAAAAGACAAAGAAAAGACCAAAGATCCAGACAAGGAGAAAGGGAAGGAAAAAGATGCTGAGAGAAAAGGAGAAATTGAAAAGGAAAAACTCAAAGGTGTTGAAGGGACAAAT
>JAYMSZ010000714.1:0-17652 GCA_036897665.1 Pelargonium citronellum
TTAACATATGATATAATAAAAATTTCAATTTACATATAAGATATAATAAAAATATATGATTTTTCAATAATTTAGTTTGAGATAAAGAATAATTTTCAAGAAAAAAGCTAGAATGGGCTTTTCTCTGGGAACGAGCTTTCTAGCTATTCATGAATTAACCAAACATAAAAAAGAATTAAAATGTTGGAATGAGCATTCCATTCCGATTCATTCCTTTCCTGCGTACCAAACATAGCCTAAAAGTTTGGGATCCATCCCAGCATACCACTTTAATTTCATGAAGTGTTTAAATGACATTTTAAATTTAGAATTTCAAATCAAATCTAATACGCTAAATTCATGACGTGTTTAAATGACATTTTAAATCCAGAATTTCAAATCGAATCTAATATGCTTTCAAACGAAACTTCTTGGTTCCAGCCTCTGCTTGTTTGACATTTCTTTGGGCATTACCATTATCAACCTAAACAATAAGAAAAATAATTAGTCATACAATACAATATACAAAATATATAATGCATAAAACCAATAAACAGTTGCAATCAACTCTATAATCAACATGTCAAGCATTTTTATTATAAATTATTAAGTCTATATTCAACAAGCAAGCAAAATTATTACGATAAATCTATCTTTAGATAATATTTAACTAAATTCACCTTCTTATAGCCTCATATTTGCACACATCCTCAATTAATAAAGGTCAAGACACATTCAAAAGATCATTACACCATTATAAACTAGCCATTTTGGTACCTTAACTAAATTAATGTCAATATGGTCCTCAAATATTAAAAAATTGACTAAAATGAGCATACATTAAGTACCGTGAACTTTTCTGTTAGTTAAGCGGACGTAACATTAAAATTAAACATAAAATGAATTAATTACACAGTATGCGGACCGAAAATGCAATAATGAGATGTCATTGTCATGTCAGTGCTGGTTATGTAATTAATTACACATGTTTTGGGGTTGAGATCGAATACTATCAACATTAATAATTATTTAAAATATAATTAGAAGATCAAATATAATATGCGTGTATATATATATACCTCGAGGACCATTTATATCTTCAATCCTTAAAAATAACATACGGGAGTCCATGAAAAATTCACAAGGCAATAAGGAAGTCCAAAAACACGCATATCATATTTGATCCTCCAATTATTGCCTCGTGAATTTATCAGGGGACTTGTTTCTTTACCAAAATAGCAAATCATTCTTAATAAAATTTGGATGCTACTTACTGTTAACAGTCGCGTCTTCTCGGCAGTAGCATCCTTAATCACCTCGTCACTGTCGAATAGCAGAATCCGATAATCAACAAGAAGCAACGGTATCATATCGATCGATAAAATTAGAAAGGAATCGTATTTACAAACCATATATTTATGCACCGCTCTCGTTCCTTTCCCCTATTAAACACAACGCAATAAGTAACATCAGAAACATCATAACCCAAAATTATGCCAATACATGTTTTGATTGTTGGCCCGTTTCGAGTGCACCGAGCAAATTTCAGTCTCATCCGAGCATGTAAGCATGTGACTCATTTTTCTTACTACTAGTACTACTTCTCTCTCTACTGCCACTTGCAACAACTCTCGTAAATTATTAGATTTCGAGGAGGATTGGGCATTTACATGATCTAGTTGTATTGGTATTTACATAGTGTATGGAATCTTAATCATACTATAAAGTTTAGTAAAAGCCTGTGTTTCTTGTTGTGTACCGACTTCTATTTGCAACCAAATCAATAGTCAAATCTAAATATGCAGAACTTATATAGCATTTGGATTAAAAAAAAAGGAATAAGAATCAACAGTAGAAATGGGAATATGAATGAGATTCTCTCTTTTCTATTATCATTTATGTTTGGATTACGACTTTTTGGTCAACAAAATGGCTTTAGAATGAGAGTCGTATTCCTCACCCCAAAACAATTAATCATATGCACTACAAGAAAATTCCATTGCAAACCACGATCTGCAATGAAATTTGAACGGATTTTATTCCTTCTTTAAACATAGTTGCAATTTTATGCGACAATTTTGCAACAAAATATTCCATCATTACTTCAGTCGCAAATTGTCCTGTGATTAACTGATAATGAGGGATTTGCAACAGACGCCTTCCCTCGCAATGTGTCGCATGGTTTCGAGGGATTTGAACGGGCACAGAAAAGTGTGGCGTCGCAAACTCCGTTGTAATTTTAGTGCTTTATTGTAGTGAAGGTGCCTTACTGTCTAATATCCCGTCCTAAAAGTCTTAACCCTAACCCCAACTCACCGTAAATACTCTCTGTGTCACATGGTTTCTCAAATTCTTAATAATCTATTTTAGTGCTTTATTGTAGTGCAGGTGCCTTACTGTTTCATATTCTATACACTCTACGAATAATGCACAAGAATAAATAATATGAGCCATGAAGCAAAACCAATCACAATATATGCGGGATATAAATACAGCTCAAAATGTATTGAAAATAATTTAGGAAGCACAGATGATTACTTTGCAATTAACTCGTGTTCAGTCATTACTAACTCGTCAACAGGCGTTGATAGCTCGAACTTTCTGGTAGAAGCCTCCTTTATTAACAAATCGCTGTAATATAAACACGACACACAATTTTTATAAAATTATAAGCACGATATGCTAAGAATACGTAATAAATGGTCATTTATGTTTCTCTATATTAGTGCATGCAAGTTAGATGAAGTCTTGCTCGTCAATACGTTTCCGAGTTGGACATGTTCAATCAATTCATTTATAATAAAAACGTTATGGGGGATACGTAAGATTTCGGACACGTACGGCGTGCCTACTTAAAAAAAATTATTAAGAATTTGAGTAACACATAAAATAGGTGTCCACACGTATCGAAATGACCAAATGTTGGATACAAATCGGGCACAACATGAGAGTGTTCATGCATCGTAGCTGACAAGTAACATAAGAATCTCGAAAACATCACACATTATGGTAATAGACACAGAAAAGCAACAAACAAGATACCATGCTCAGTGTATTTTAGTACCACCAAGTGTGTAGCTGAGATTCTGAGAATATTACAACTCTAACAAAATGTAAATAATGGCACTAGAGAACGAACCACTTATTCAGCGCATTCTGTTGCATTTTTTCAAAATCGTACACCACCCTGTTAAATAAAGACGATATCATTAAGATACATTACAAAAAACAAACCCAATCTTATACATAGTCTAAAGAACAATTCACGATGTTCCTGTCATAGCGCAAACACTAAGTCAAAATGATCATAACATTTCAATCTTCTTCGTTCATTAATATTCGTATCTCTACCGATTGATTTCCACACTGCTTCACCATCATAGAAGACCGCTAAAAGTCGCTATCAATAGGATGATATACACTATCTGAGCACCCGTTTCAAAAGTTTCGTCCCAATATAAGTGTCTACTTTTCGTTTTGCTTAGTTAGTTATCAATGAATTAGCATCAATAACACTAAGACAAGTCAATTATAACTCTTTGAAATCATTATCGATGCTACTTCATGAATTCGTTATTTGGCTAGTTAGTAAGAGTTGGACTTTACCCGTTATCCCCTCACGTGTTCACGTTCTAACAAACAGAATGAATTATAACTAACTTATCACAAAGATATTGTAACGAAGTAACCAAATAAGAAAGTAGACACTCATTTTAGAACAATTTTTTATAAGCATAAAGTGGACACTTATTAAAGAGCTAACAATTTGGAAATGAACTCGCAGAGTTTGCATAAAACAGCCTCTATCAAGATCAATTTTCAGATAGGGAAAACTCACACCCCTTTCATGCCGGGTCCGGATTAGGCCTTTCCACCCCGAACCCCAAAAAAACCCGACCCTATACCCAAATGAACAACTCTATTTTGGATTACAACAAGAGGTATAAGGGGAACTTTCATACTCTAAATTCCGATTAGTTGTCCAAGCGCCTAAAGCAATACCCGAAGCTGAACAAAACAGAACACAAATGTAGATTAAGTAAGATTCAAACACTCATAAATATATAATTAAATGTGTGTTTGTGATGGGACAAAAAAAAAAATTTGGAGACTCACTCACCGACTGATCCATAATTTAGAAACCTGACAAGTTGAGTTCAACAAAAAAAAAAAAAATCAAGTGAAAAGAAAAAAGAAAAATCATATATATTTAAAAATTACATATAAGAGCAACATACCAATCTATAGTACGCATGGAAATATAAAACTTCATTATTAGGATCAGAATACAAACTGAAACCCTCGTTCAATAATCTGAAACATTCCACAAAATCAAAATCAAAATCATAACTAAAATGGAAGCAAAAGAAAAAACAGCTCACCAGTTTGGAGCTTACTCTACTTCACAGATCGACCCTTTTCACAGGCTATAGTTGATCTATATTTTCTAAAAACTATTTGGTATATATAGCCATTTGGGTTTAGGGGCTGTTTGGATACTCCATTTGCAAAATGAGTTTGTAAGGTAAAAAGGAGGTAAAAGTAATTGAGATAATGTATGGATATTTGGGGGTGTGTTTGTAAAAATTAGAGATGGTTATTCGTTTCCAAACACGATCCAAAATCAGCGTGTTTGTATTGGGCTTCTAAAGCACGCATCGTGCACATGTCCAACATGCACAATTATGTATATAATTGTACATTATTCATAATAATGTGTCTAATTTGTTGGGTCGTGTCGTGCCAAACATGTTGAACAATGTCGTGTCAAATATGTTGTAACTATTGCACAGAATATGTTGGGTATACTATCTATTTAAATATCTTTTATATATTGTGATACCAAACATGTCATTCACAATATTGGGATAGGATGATCCAGTCACAATAAAAGCATTTGTCATCTATTTAATTGTTGAGTGCGAAGTTGCTTTGAGACAATAAATAATCAGAATACAAATTTGATCCCCATAATTTTATCAGGTTAGTTTTTTTTTTATAACTCAAGATTAGTTTCTTTAAATATGAGGAAGGTAGAGCTTTCCAGCAATTTTTTTTATAGAGAAAATTACACATACCATCTTTCAACTATACATTTTTTACACCAGGTTACCCTTAACTATGCCAAACTTTTTTCCATCCAAAATTCTGTTAAAGTTAACGGAATATTCCAGAATTTTGGAATATTCTGTTATCTTTTAACGGAATTTTGAATGGAAAAAAGTTTAGCATAGTTCAGGGTAGTAAATAGTTAGTTTCAATAGTTGAGGGTAATCAGGTGCAAAAGATGTATAGTTGAAAGGTGGTATGTGTAATTTTTCCTTTTTTTTAATAATAAGTAGTTAACTTACTATAATTCATAAAATATCCGTAACTTAGTTGGTAAATTAAACCACCACTTAAATTTAAGTGGAGAGGTCCTAGAATCAAATTTGGGGGTAAAACTAATTTTTTTTTAAATATTTCGGTGGAGGCAAAAATAAAAATTTCTTGGAATAAATATGAAAAATTATAAAATTTAATGGCATTTTTGAAAAAACAATTAGTAGGAGCAAGAGCCCCCACTTACCTTGTTGTGCATCCGTCCTTGGTGGTATGATATGGGTTCAAGTAAAAACTAAAAATGGTAATTCATACGAATTTAGCGTGTTTGAGCTTACACCTTTTATTTCACACATCGGACATAGGTAGAGGATTATCAATCTCCTGGAATCGAAACATGACGAAGATGTGTAACTATGAGCTCTGATGTCAATGTTAGGTGTTATTGAGCCTTCTCTCTTCAAAATTTAACCAAAAGCTTCAAGTTTTTTCTCACATTTACAAAACAAGAACACATTTTTTCTCAAACTTAAGTTGTGGATCAACAACCTCTCGGTATCGAAACAAGATGAAGATATTGTAACATGGCGGATCATATCAACAAAATAATTGAATAACTTTTTTTAATATATTTTAAACTCAATGTCAGTTCACTTAATAGAGAAATTAATAACGCGAAGAACTATTTTAGGTCTATATTTAAGAATTTAGAACTATTTTAAGTTAAAAAAAAATTAATGAACAATTGGGTCTTTTACCTCTAAAGGTTTGGTAACTTTAGTGATTAATAAGAATATATTTACTAGATAAAACTAAGTGATTGAAATCATTGAATTCTAAATCAAATTCAATGAGAAAAAAAAAGTAAACAAATGTTATTCAAAACATTACTACATTTAATATTGAGGTAAATAGTATATATATATTTTTTAAGGGAGATAATTAGTATATTTATTGTTAAAAAACAATAATAGAAAAATTATTTGACTCGATCAAAATTTTATTTCTTTTTTTTTTTTTTTGGTAAACGACATCATGAAACCACCAAACCAATCAAACCTCTATCCAAAAACAAAACAAAAAATCACCACCAAACCAATCAAACCTAACTCTTTGAACAAAGTAGTTTTCAAGAGCTAAAAACTAAAAAACACAAAGCTAAAAAGAAACACCTGTTTTCCTTTTATCTCCATATTTGCTCAATGAAAGTAAAATAAGAAAAAGCTATAACAAATTATACAAAAAAGAAAGATACACACAAGTACATTACATTCTTGTTGCAAAACTTAAGCTCAGAGCCAAGAAAGTACCAAAGTGGTCTCTCTCAAAATCAAACTCCACCTCTAGCTGAAGCTATTTTCTCTCGAAGATTGAATTTACTGGCAATCACTGGCCGGACATCTTCAACTCCGACCAAGCTTTCCAAAAACGGAAGCAGGTAAAGCAATTCTTGATCCGAACGATCATCAAACCAGCTCTCAATCGGTATTCCATTGTCAACTTGGAACCCAAATGCCTGACAAAAGCAGTCACGTTAGTTACGAAATTGAGATTTCATTTCCAAAAAACAACGTATTCACCGTGTCACAAAATGAATGTCAACTAGCTAGAACTGGAAATATGGATCCAAATATCCGACTTGCATTTTTACGGGTTTGGATCACCTCAAGTAAACCCAGTTAATTTCAGGTTAGGTAAGTGATGAAAGGCACATGTCGGCTCAAGCACCCCGCACATTTTCTATGTAGAATTACAACCCAAAATCGTAAAAATTAAGCTGAGGGTCCGCTTTTCCTTAATAAAAAATTAGTAATTAAGAATAAAGTAGTCGTAATTTCACTCTTATATCCCACCCCTGTGCATTCTTGTTGCAACAAAGTCAAAAGGGTTCAAACTAGAGTGGGCAATTTTGACCCGAGCCCGCGGGCATCGAAATCCAACCTGCATTTTCGTGGGTTTGGGTAGTATAAATTCGACTTGGTTCATTATCAGATCAACTTACTCTGAAAAAACGAGCAAATTGAGTCGGGCAACCCACACTCAACCCGCGCATCTTCTATGTTGAACCCAAACCACGGCCCGCATGAACACACACCCTCTTGCAGGTCAAGTTCAGGTTGGATCTTTTCAACCCTAACTGAATCCCATATTGCGAACTCTAGTTCCAACTTATCGCATGGATATTAGTGGTAACTCATGCATAACAAACTAATAAAAAAAAAAGGTGGACACTCATTTTGTGACGGAATATTGTTCCATACGAAGTAGGGAGTTTGTGCAATAATACCTGTGGAGAGTTGTCGATTATGATAACACGCGCCAAGTCACGCCCAAGAACTGATAAATCTTTGAGGTAGTTGCCATCCACAAATACACAGGAATCACGATAAACACGATGGCGAATCATCTTCCTCTTTGGATCAAGCACATTTAGAAGTTGTTCTGCATATATACTCTGACTTGCTGTAAATATGATAATTTCGAAGAGGCTCGAAACTCTTTCCATGAAGTCTTTGAGGTGAGGACGGCAACGAACGTATACTGTATGCTCCTTGAGGTTGAAATTTACTGAAAATGTGAAGTCCGCGTCATCACAAGGTTCTAGCGAGGAGTGCACCAGAGTCTCTGCCAATTTAATCAAAAGGCACCAAACATGTTATTAACACAAGACAAGATATTTTCAAATAGTAACGCAAATAATAAGTGGATTGGTGCACGGAGCCTAATTATGAATCATATGTATTCTCATGTAGCTGAGGACACATCCAGTCTACCGTCCAATGTCATAAGAGGCTCATTTTAGTCATTTACTCCATTTAAACAGGCAGGAGTCATTACATGGAAAAACATTATATGTATATATATGAAAATATCATTTTCCTGATAATAATGACCTTAATATTACATGGAGGAATTTATGGGTGTCTAAATGTAGGTTGCAAGAGTTACAATTTTCAATTTGAAAAATCTCATATTTGCTAATATAGCAACATTCAACAAGCACCCGCCATTTAATAGAATTAAACTCATGAGCCATGGTTTTTTTTCCTATCACTATGTTAACAAAAATCACAGCTGATGACTCACAAAATAATAACATCAAAACCCACAAATATGCTGGTTTGTCCCAAAAACTTACTGATTTAAGAATGCAAGAGAGTAAGGGAAAAGCAAGATTGAAGACCTGATGACTCTGTTTTTAAACCTTACCATTGCCAAAACAATATAATTTCAAAACAATATATCCCAAACTTCCAATCCTCATAGAATCCAACTATAATTTCATAGCCCTAAGAAAACACAAATTCCATCATAAAAAGAGGCAGCCCAACATGTGGCTCCCACCATTTTTGGAAATTTTACGCAGTATTTACAGATTGTACACATTAATTTCAATATAAGAAAAATACTAGAACAATAAGTAAATAGTAAATACAGTTCTTACCATCCAAGTCCAACACAAGAGTAGTAGTCGGGCAACTACGTGTCTGTTTAGGCAGCAGCATGGGCCGAAACGTCGGAACAACTGTTGACAAGTCTGGTAAGTTCTTTATGAACAAATAGGGATCGAAGTCATCAAATTCCTCATAATCCTCATCCTCCACACAAACATCAGTTGACATAGAGTCTTGACCGTGCTCATCAACACATTCCAGCTTCGAGTTTTTCATGGCTAGATATATGGCAGAGACGTCGGATGAAAGGTTGCCTCCTGAATCCACATCACTACAAGAATTTGCAGCAGCAGTAGCAGCAGCATTATCTAGGCTAAGCATATCATAACCCCAGTTTCGCTCACTCGAATTTGTGGATAATGTAGTGATTTCCATGTCATTAGGACCAGTATTAAATGTGTAATCAATGTAATTCTTCTCTTCTGCAGAATTGAATCCAGAATGAGTACAAGAGTTAAAAACACATAAAGGCACATATGAGACCTCATAAGCTTTCTATGGAAAAGCAAACAAACACAATAACCACACCATTTCCCAAGTAGCTTAATGGGAAATAATCAATTTCTATCAACTACCTCCACTGGTAATGTCCTCTCCAGCATTTTTCGATGTATGGAAGCTTGGAGAAAATATAGTTTCAGATGCATGATGAGGAGCTTCCTTGCTACAATCCTGCAATGACCAAAGGAATCATTCCAGAGAATCTTGGATGTCCAAACAGAAAATGCAGTGTTTTTTTCTTTTTTCTTTTTTAAGTAAGTTTTGTAGAACAGACAAACACAACCCAAGGCAGATAGGACCGACCAATTACCTTACAATCCATGGATGTCTCATTAACTGCATCATTCCCTAAAAAGGCATCGGAAAGCTCATCGGACATCAAATTGCACCTGGTATTCAAATCTGTCACAGCAATGGGCTCCCTGTTTTTCTTCGGAAGGGTGCTAACTGAAGAATCAGTGAGAATTAAAGTTAAATTCACTCAATATACTGACTTGCTCTTAGAATAAAAGAGACATAGTATCAATGAGTTTAACAATTAACAAACATACAAAAAGGACACAGGCATTCTCAAAATTACCATAGCCACAAACCTAATGCAAGTGCAAACAGATTACAGTGGATTGATGATAATTCTAAACCGTACATTATCTCAAATGATTATAGAGCAATCTAAAGCCACAGTTGACATCCAGTCTATTCAAGATATGCTTAAAAAGTTAAAAACATAGAATAAAAGCAGACGAACAACGATTGAAATAATAGTCAAGATAACCCTTTGGACTCCATTTTCAGTGTACACTATTAAACTGCATTTGGACTAAAAAAACGTATTTGTCTAGTAGTACAATACATGATGATCTGTACTCCACACTGGAAGACATAATACATTTCATCTTGCATTTGAGTATAGTGAACGTAAAGAAGATAAAGAGAGGATGACTAACCAGGCTTAAGCTTTCTAACTGAAGATGTAATTAGCTCGCTAACTTTCTTTTCTGCAACTTGTACATTCTCAGATGCCTTCTTCTGGGATCTTGAAACCCTAGTACTGACATTCTCTCTAACAGCATTTCTTCCAGAAACTCTTTTCTTGGTTTGCATTTTCGCTATCTGAAAAATGCCCCACTCTTGGGATTACTAGCCACTTAGTAAAGAGAAACTGCACAGAACACTACACAGAATGATCACCAACACAGATAAAGCTGATTCGTAATGAATGAAACATTTTGATCGATAACCACTTCTAGAATAAATAGGTACATTTGGAGTTGCCAAAACTTAGAGAACAATCAACTTGGAGAACATAAACAACAAAACATTTTAAAATAAACCGATCCAACAAGTTTGATCAAAATTAAGAGCACTTTTCAGTGTTGTACTTGTACATTCAAATTTGAGCTAATATCCATCAAAACTGAATCTTTTCCCTTTCCCATTTCAGTCAATCATCAACATATCAGAAACAATTTCAAAATATCCACATTTATAATTCAACAAACATCACATTCCGAAATACAAAACCACAAACTCAACTAAAACCCTAGATTGCCCATTCAAATCACAGCACCATAATCATAAGCTAACACACGAAACCCACGTCATTTCTCGAGCCCTAATCACCAAAAACAATGAGCTTCCAAGCACCCAATACACAAATCAACCAAACAATCACTCAATAAACTAGCTCCAACCAAAACCCTAAATCCATATTCCAAAACTAACCCAGCTACAAAAATAAACTCAACCCACAAACTCAAGCTCAAAGCAAATTCAGAGAATCTTACCTGAAACAGAACTGGACAAAAACAAATCGAGAAGCTCGGGTCACTGAAAATTTTCCTGAAATCGACCCGAGAACAGAGCAAAACGAATCGCGAACTCGAGAAAGAAGGAATTTTTTTGAATTTCTGAAGAAACCCAATCCCAGATTCGAGCAGTGAGCGATAGAAATTTTAATTTTTTTGAGATTTAATTTTCCCTCCAAAGTGCGAAAATGCTAAAAGAGAGGGAAATTGAGGAGGGATCGAAAAAATTTCTTTTTTTAATTTTAATTTTTGGTCCGAAAAAGAGGTTTTGGTGATAAATATTAGTACCTGGAAATTTGAACCCAATTAATATTTAATATTTAATATTTTTCTATTTTTGAAAACTTTGTTAGTAATGCGTCTACTGACGGTGTCCACTCGCGCGTGTTGTCTATAAAATGTACGCGCTAAATGGACCAGGTGTTTTGAGAAAGAACGTACACGTGGCGATCTATGAGAGGTCTTTTCAAATGTTTGAGTAGAGTGAGAGTATGGAAAGCATTTCACCTATCTGTTTTTTATTTTAATAATTTTAAGTTCCTTTTATTTCGGTGTTCAAATTTTTTAAAATCGTAATAATGGAATTTTGATATACTATTATTAACTAATTTTTGGAAATTACTAATTCGTTCATTTGTTTGTAATGATCATATTATATATATATATGTGTGTGTATATTTGCATTTGTCATTATTTGACATGTAATTTTGAAATATTGGATATTCCGTAATTTAAATTTCGTATTTTGTTGCTTGTTATTTATAATTCAATATTATAAATAAGTACGCCCACATTAAGTGGTAATTATCCATTTTACTCAAATAAGTGTAGTGTTTTTGTTTACTCAAACAAAGAAACATTTGTTTCCGCCAAACTCCTACGAATGTTAGTAACGAGAATTTTTCTGCAATGGGTGAACAATTTGATAGGAGATTCTTCAATTATTCTATGCATACTTTTTAGGTACAACATCTATATTTGAGCGTATTACTAAACAAAAATCTCAACACTCAATAATATATAATTAAGACAATTAAAAGTTCTAAAATCTATGACAAATAAAGAAAGATTTCGAATAAATATTAAGCTTTTAAACAACTTTATCTTTATTTTGTTTTCACGTGACATTAATCAATGATGTGTAACTTATGTTGTTGCATGCGAATTAAAATTTTGGTTTTTGACCGAAATAGCTTACTAGATTGATGATTGATATTTAAATGACCATGTAATTCAATCTGCCAAATAATCGAATTTTTAGACAAACGAAACTCGTATTTCAGTTCAGAAGTCGGATCATTTGTTTTTAGTTTTGCCTAATTACTCTACTCTTTCGTACTTAGTAGAACATATGTTGCACAAAAACGACTTTAGAAAAATTATAAAACCAAACGAGATTTAATTGATTGATTCGATATTTCATGAGGTAGAAATTTCGAAATATCAACCTTAATGCTTCAAATAAATTGAAGGGCAATGTTGATAATCTTAACAAATTAAAGGACTATAAGAGAAATTTTAATTTATAGTTTCTCTTTAATTCCTCGTCACTGCCTCGTGGTGAGAATCTTTTTTGAAATTTTGAATGGTGAGCCACCTTGTAGTCAACGGCAGAGACTGGCGGAGAGTGGGCCCCTCCTCCCTATCAGTTCGTATCCTACGTGTCAGCTTTCATTGTCAACCACGTGTCCAAATTATACATATTCAATTTGAACAGCAACTTTTTTTTTTATTCAGAAACCATAATTTTTTTAAGCGACGGAAGCGACGGAACAGCAGACATATAATTTTTAATTGTTAATTGTGTACTCAAATTCATTGTTGAATCTGACGATGTGTAAACGAGCATAGACTAATAGGCAATTTAAGTAAACGAATTATTAGAATAATACTGTGTAAACGAGCTGAGCCTTACACGACCCACCCATACAAGACACTAAGATGGCGTTAGAATAAAAAATGGTATTGAAATGAGAACGAGATTTTAATGCCAAAAGCATTCTCTTGACAAACACGATAAATTAGAATCTCATTCTCATTCGTTAACGAAACACTCCAAACTTATAGTTTTTAATATCTACAACCTATGTTGCATAGACAAAGGTTTGAGATATACAGGACACGACACACAATGTGTAAAATCATAGACATTGTACGCTACAATTAGGCTCAACAATAAAAAAAGAGTGTTTGAGTGTCTTAACACGTTCAATCAATTCATATTTAGAAAGAAAGAAAATGGGAGATACGCAACGTATTGGAAACGTTTCCGTAAAATCTAGTGTCCGATACATTGATAGGATAACAGTGTGTGCATCATAGTCTAAAACATAACAAGCATGCAATTTTTGTGAGCTATGCATACATAACTACATACACTAGTTGATTGACCAACTTGTTCTTTGTTCTCTCTTTCTTCCTGGCGATAAAAAATTACACTAGAAACTAATAGGACCGAACATTCCATAACCAGTGGTCTGCACTCTGCATAATTGGACGATCTAGGATCAACGAGAAAGTAACATAGCACAACCAAACACTTTAGCCGACAGACAAAACTTAAGCATGAAATATCAATTGAGAAATCAGTTATCATAATTGGTCTGCACCCAAAATCCAAAATTTGGAACACAGATATCATACCTTAAAACCGTTGAGTGTACAACTAGCTTAAACATTTCCCTTGGCTAAGAAGCTTCCAATAAAATAGCTAGTGTAAAAATACCTTGAACATGCTGAAAGTCTACAACTTATCTAAGAGATGGAGGTGGATTGTTGGATTTTGCCATCCCTACCCAAGCAATAAGCCCAACGGCCAGAATAATCCATCCACATACGTCATACTTGAAATCACTGCTCTTCTTCTTCTTGGATGTCTGAAATAATAAGATGAAGAAAAAAAACAATTCTAAATCAACATTCTGCAACTACTAGATAACCTACATATGAGAAACCAGCAGGCGAGAACACAACAGATAACTCTGAAACAATTAATGTGTTGAACACAGGTAGTTGCAGTAACTGTGATTACTTGTATTATTAAAAATATGGAAATGTACACCAAAATGAGAAAGAAAATCTAAAACACAAGTACAAGAAATGGTGAAGATAGCTTGTCTTGTAAAAGTAAAAACCATTGCAAACTCATTACTTCATATTTACTTTACTTTCATCCTTTCTCAGCATCCACAATCAATCTTCAAGATATCTATATTTTGCCTCAAGCCAAAATATAGGACTTCGTCAAGCCTAAACCTAACAGAACTAGTGACTCTTGGTCATAGTTAAAAGATACTGTAATTAATTGATAAGTTCTTTTCGAGAAATTGAAAGAAAAATACAACGAGCATAGCGGGACTACAAAGAGTTCAATATAGTTGAAACAGAAAACTGAGATACACTCCCAAAAATTGAATATGACTTTGATGGAGAAAGGGATACGATGATTTCAGGATACTCTGGTACTACGCAGTTCTAAAATCCCTTACTGACATATATACTTCTGTGTGAGGTTGAGCTTGAGCATCCTCTGAAAGTAACGAAAAGACGGTATATATTTGTACAAATACAACACAAACACTACAAGAAAGAATACCATAGGAAGACCGCTTAGTTAAAATTATCTCATAATTGAAGGTAGCTCAGACTTTTTAGTCCATATATATAAAAGATTGTTTGAATTTGCCTGTCTGCTAAAGCAGATCTTGGGCTTTAAGTGATTTGTAATAAGAGATGAAATTTGTTATGTGAAACAAATTTTAACCGTCTTCTAAAACCACAATTCTGATAAAGAACATAACAAAGTATATAAAATTGTTGATAAAGATATAAAAAATTGTAATATTAATCACACGCCTAAGCCCAACTTCCTTAGAGGCGCATCAATCTCAAGACCTCAGAGTTATGCACAAGCGCCTATATCACTCAGCCAACAGCCGTTAGTGTTAATAAAAATATTGATTCCTTCTCGTAAGTGTTACCAAACAACCTCTAATATCTTCACTAAACTTCCTAGAAATTGAGGAAAAAGAAGAGCACCAAAAGACACATGTTATGCTCCCATTGGTTCCATGGTGAGCTTTAATTGTTTTTCACACTACATATTGTAGTGGACAAGACTTACAATTGACCAAGAAAAATGAGTCATTAGTTGCCATAAAATGTGTGGTTGTAGCCGAAAAATGTACAGTGCAAGGTAGTAGCTTTCCATGAGTGTAGCTGTTGGGTCCCAGGCAGTGCCATCTAGGAATTATCCTCCAAATGTGGCATAGGATCTGGTGCTCCAAGAACCACTCACATTCACACTATGAACCATTTGTGCTAGCTTGGTCATTTCCTATCAACAAAATAGTGTTTGTTTGAATTACATGCGAGCAAAGAGACATGTTCCATTTTAGTACTCAAGAAACTTTAAAAAGACTATATTAGTGCTCACATGAAAAATTAGTTCAATGTGATACTCAATTTGAAATTTTATGGCCAAACTAGTACTCAAAAATTTTTTATTATTTTTTTTCCATAAATTGTCCTAATTTGATATTAAAAAGTTACCAAAATTTAGTTTAATTTTATATTTTGATATTTCTTTCTTTCAAAATCTTCATTTTTATCCCTCTTCATAATTTCATTATTTGCATAATAAATATATGTTTCATATTTAACATTTTCTCATTAAATTTACCAATTATTTTTTTATTTTATGTTCATAATAAAAATTATAAAATGAGTGTAGTCAATAAAAATATAAATATTTATCGATATGACAACATGTATTGTATAAATCAAAACAATGAATATTTTAATTAGGGAGTCACCACGTCAGATTCGTATGATTGTTTCTGACGTCCGGGTGGTCTCAATTCATAGCGAAGTGTACTTTGAAAATACTCGTAAAAACGGTTCGGATATTCGAAACTGGACTTTTTATGTTGATTTGTACTCTCAAACTACTTCGTTTGGCGTCGAGACTTGATCCATTTAATTCAGGAGGTCATTGTATTTAAATGTAAATTGTAGTGGATTACAGAATACACGTTGCCACCTTCTTATTCTTTTTTTATACGTTGCCACTTTGATAAATATTTTAATTTTTATTAATTGCTTTCACTTTATAATTCTTATTACGAATATAAAAAATAAGTCGATAATTTAAACATAATTAATAAAATAATTTGATGATTTTAATGAGAAAACTTTAATATGAAACATAAATTTATTGTGTAAATAATAAAATTATGAGGGGGATGAAAATGAAGATTTTGAAAGAATGAAATATAAAAATATAAAATTGAACTAAATTTTGGTAACTTTTTAATATCAAATCAGGCAAATTAATGAAAAAAATTAATAATAAAAATCTTGAGTACTAATTTGCCCTCAAACTTCAAATTGAGTATTAAATTGAACTAACTTTTTATGTGAGCACTAATATGGTTTTTTTAAAGTTTCTTGAGTACTAAAGTGAATCATGTCTCATAACTTTAATTAGTTGACCAACAAAATGAATTCATCGACCAATAAAAACCGGTCCTAAAAATAAATTGGAAACCTTTAGTGCAAATGTTCTTCTTATAAGCAAGCACATGATGGCCTCTTCCTAATTTTACTTAAAACACATAATTTTAAGTAGCGTTGAAGGAACACTAGGTGATGTTTGCAATGAGCAATCAATTTCAATTGAGTTGCACACTTGCACCTTTCACCTCCTCAAAAAATAGATTGAGATAAGGTATGTAGTGTCAAATCTATTACATGGTAACTTTAAAAGCATGCTCTCAAGCCATTCATCACCCCACAGCTTTAACATCAATTTGATTTGAATCCTGGATTCTCTCTTTTTGAGAGTAACAAAGTGTTCCTTTTACAAGAAGTACTATAATACAAGCTACTGAACAAAAGTTGCACGATACAGACCAAAAATGTAAAAATTCTAAAGGGGTAACATTAGAGAACTACTCTAAACTATACACTCACATCAACTAACCCCTTAGGGTTTGAAAATATTGTAATGTTATTAACTCTATTAGTATTTAATATAAAAAGTATAAATTACCCTCGTATAAATGTATTGTTTTAATCCATTGAACATCACATAATACCAATAAAGTGAAATATTGAACAACCACAAACTCTGCCTCCGTCTAGCTCAAGCCCCACTTTCGGCCGTCGTTTCTCAGCCAATTTCTGTCTCCGATAGTCTAAGCATTGACATTTTCTCTCTTCTAGTTTCTATCTTAACTCCAAATCTAATCCTTAAGATGAAAGAAGCAAAGGCCTAAAATCACGAATTTGTCCCAATTTGCCGGAAAATTCAAGAGTTTGAAGTTTTTGGTGCCAAAATCTTACGACTTTTGAATTTTCTTGCAAATGATGGCCAATTTTCAAAAAAAAAAAAACAATTAAAATTTCTTTTTAAAGTATTCCATAAATCACTAAATCCTTCGTATAATAAGAAATGAAAATAATGACAATAATTGTGTTCTAAATCATTAGTTGAAAAAATAAACATAAACACTAAACAAAAGTAGAACTCATTACCCAATGGGTTGTAGCTCAACGGTAGATGGTGGGTTGAGCTACGGGAGAGG
>JAYMSZ010000715.1:0-17643 GCA_036897665.1 Pelargonium citronellum
CATTCGAGTGATAATTGAGTTCTGCTGATTGGAACGTGCCTGACGTATACCTACAAAGGTGCTCAACGTCATCATGGCTACGTGCCTTGAGGATAGCTCCCCAATACGCATCACTTGCGTCAGTTTCCAAAATCATGTAGTCATCCTCCATTGGATGGTACAACTCAGGTAGGACCTGTAGTTTCTTTTTGATTTTGTCAACATACTTTGTGTCATTATCAGACCAGCTGAAATGCACATCCTTCTTTAACTTCTTTTGAAGTGGTTTTCTAATCTCAGCAAGATTAGGTATAAACCCTTCTAAGTAGTTAAGAATTCCTAACAGCCTCTGTAATTGAGTCTTGTCAGAAACTTTGGACGGAAAGTCCTTTAGCTTAGATAACACATGCGGTTGCATTGCCACCTTGCCATTTGCAATTTCAAGGATGGCATAGAGGGCATTTTGGGTATCTTTTGATAACCATGGTCAATGGGACTTGTATCAAAATACTCAGGGATTTCATTTCCCATTTCGTCTTTTGTACCAGAAGTTTCCTCCTTTATGTCCACTTTGACATTTGCCTGTTCTTCCTCAATAGAAGACTGGTAATCAACTGAACTGTCAAGTTCTGTTGCCTCGAAATCATCTTCGAGCTGGAGTATTCTTTCGAATCTCCTCGTAACATGTTCCCATTCCATTGGGTCTTGTTACTGTTTTCCTTTTCCTTTAAGCTTTTCAATTTCTTTTTTGTAAGCTTCAAGGAATTTAGACTCTTTGTCTAAATTTGGTTTGGTTGGAAATTCATAAGTTTTCCACCACCACTCAGGGTCTTTATCAACATTTATAGCTGTTGAAAAAGATGGCCTTGGTCTTTGAAGACCATGGGGAAATTTCTGCTTCTCAGAAGTCTGGGAAATTTGCCCTATCATTGCCTTTACTTCCTTGATTTGATCATGAAGATCAATCATCATATCAGACTGGAAGTTTTGGACTGGATCCTGCATATGCATCAGATGCATCCAAGGTCCTTCACTTTGGCAGTGACACTTGTGTAAAACACTTGGAACATCAGTTGGAGTTATTCCTCCATAATGATGGTCTCTGCTGAAAGTAGGATTTCTTTCAACATGGATTGAATCATTAAATTTCTGGAATTCATTTTCCAGAATTTGCCTTGATTCTATCTTCGGGATGAGTTCATCCATTTTGGACATTAGTCCTTGAATCTGAGTATTCAATCCTGAATTACTCATCATCAACTTTTGATAAACCTATCAAGGTTTTCAATTCTTTCACTTAGTTCATCTACACGTTCTTCAACGTTATTTGAACTAGTGTTTAGATTGGGGTTTCCCAATCTTTGGTTTCTTAACCTGGAACTGCTTTCTCCAGAAAGGAGCAGTCTATTGTTCCCTGTTCTCATTGGTCTTAACACTGGAGAATCCAATGCTATAACATTTGAGAAGAGATCATCAATACTGATGACTTCGCTTTCTTTGAATTCAACACTATGGTGTGAATTACTAAGAGCGTAATTTACCCTGTAGGTAATTGTGAATGGATGGTCTCCATCACGCATAAGGTTTCTTAAAAGTTTAAACTTCAAGATGATAGAATCATCAAGGTTTAAATCTTCTATAACCATACCCATTTTAAGGTTGATATTAAATTTTAATATCCCCATTTTAAGGTTGGCGATTCCTTTTGCTATGACTCTGTCATTTGGATCTATGATCCTATTGTCAATTAGCTCTAAATCCATAGGGGAATCAATGTTCCTCATGAATGTGCTTCTTATGACAATTTGGACTGTAGAAATGTGAATATAATTCACTTTCTTTCTGTCCTTCGGTGGAAAGGAATTTCTTCTCTTTAACACCTGAGTTTTGTCAATGGCGGTCAGACTTGCTGATCCATTGGCATGCTCCATTAAAATAGGAACTTCTCCTTCCATTATTCCAAACTTAAGAATGTTTGGTCTATGGAGGTACTTCTTTATGGAATCTCTAAGAGATACCTTGAAGTTTTCTGTTTCTTTCAAAGAAAGATCAGATTTTTCATATTCAGAGCTGTACATGACATCTCTGAAATATCCTCCTTCTTGGAGGTCGGTAATTGTCTCCATGACAACTAAGCTTGGTTGTCTGAATCAACCAGACTAGCTCAGTTTTCTATCTATTTCAATGATAGCGTCTTGGAGAGAGATCAACTGTCCAGTCATATCTTTCATGACCTCAGTAATCTCTTTGACTGAGTTCTTTAGATCTTTAAGATCTTCCTGAACTTGTCTGTTTTGATATATTCCTTTGAGTTCCTCGACTACTGACAGGATATTATCAAAATATTTTTTCTGGAACTCATGTTCCACTGGAGAGGATAATTTTTCATATATCCGATCCATCTCAGTTTTGACAGTGTCTCTGAGATCTTTGTCATTAGAGTATCCTGTGTCAATCATGACTTGGATATTCTTTTCAAGAATGGCTCTGTCTTGAGTCATTTCTTGGACAATTTTGTTTAACTGCTCAATGTTTGAGTAGTCTTTCTGAAATGGGTTTCCACCATTTTCAGATCTGTCATAGACAGTATTCTGAACTAAGAAGTTCAGAATTGTCTGGATATTGTTTAGACTGTTTGCCATAGGCGTGTCAGCTTCACAATATACAGTGAACTTAGCTTGTGTACCTTGTAGCAAGCTACTTAGTGGTACTGCTTGTCCATGAATCACCATTTCTGGAATGTTACTTCCAGATGATGTTCTTTCCCAGTTCCTTGTTGGAACTAAGGGTGAGATTCTAGATTGATATCTAGATCTTAGATCTTGATCCATGATGGATCTTGTTTTGGAATTCTTATTTCTTGGGTTTGGTATAATTTATACCTGCTTCAGATTTAAGAATTTTGAAGTTTGATTTCTCAAACTTTTTGCACTTAGTGCATAACCTGTTAAGGTTTTATCCTTTTAAGGACTTATGGAACAGAACACTTGGCTCTGATACCATCTTTTAAATGTAAGACAATTCTATCCAAATGTTGGATAAAGGGTCCATACAGCTGTAGGAAATTATTTCCAATTAGTAAATCAACACCAGTTTGTTGTTGATATACAGTTGGTACTCTGAAATCAATTCCAGAGACCTTCACAATAAGATTGTGCATGACTTTGTCAATTGTTTTGACACTATTGTCAGCTATTCTTACGTGAATTGGTTTCTTCATATCTTCCCAAAGATTTTCAGGAATTATGAACTTATCTGCAACGCAGATACTAGCACCAGTGTCCACAAAAGCATGAACATGGAACATCTTGTGTAGCTTAAACTTAAGCATACATTTGATGTAAATGCTATTTGGATTAGTCACATTTGACATAATCCTTTCGGGTTCAAGCCCATGATGACGTTGAGCACCTTTGTAGGTATACGTCAGGCACGTTCCAATCAGCAGAACTCAATTATCACTCGAATGAAAAAGAGTTCTTAGCTGTTAAGAAAGCGATAAGTAAGTTTAAGATTTACTTATTGACTAAGGAATTCTTAGTTAGAACTGATAACAAGAATTTCGGACCATTTCTCAGAAATAATGTAGACCGAGATTATAAGCAAGGTCGATTACTGAGATGGCAACAGTGGTTCAACTACTATAAATTTAGAGTTGAACACATCAAAGGAGCATCAAACTCCTTGGCTGATACTCTCACTCGAGAATTCAGACCCAATACTTCTTCTTCATAGTTTATGAAAAGAAAGATGTCTTCCATTGAAGACTTGCAGCTTGAACTGCTTAAACTTCAGGAGCAGGAGGCTCTTGCAGAAGTTAAAAGGCTAAGAATCTCGAAAGAGGTTGTACAAGCCAAACTGGAGATTGCCAGAAAATCTGCCTCGAAGCAGTCTGTGCAAACCCAGAAAGAGAGCAATCTTGCTCATCCTGACCCTAAGGGTAAAGGAAACCTCCTTGAAGAGGATGAACGCACTCCGTACCATTATGTGGTTACTGAGGGAGCCAACAAAGGAGTCCATAGAGACATCCTACAGATCGGTGCTGTCAACAAGGTGGTTCAGACTACCAGCAGAGCCGAAGCTGAGCTTCTGTGGTCAGATGTCTTGAAGAGAGACAAGAGACAGAAGAATTCCATGCTACGCATGAGAAAACAAGAGGTAAGACCTCTGGAGATCAGTTCTAAACTGATAATCCAAAAGGATATCCCTACTCACCATGAGTGGATCATCCTGATGAACAAGGCGAAAGCCAGAGGACAAGAAAATCATGTATTTTCATTGTTCAAGAAATTAGGCGAGTATCTTCTGATAACTCGAGAAATTTCAGGAGAGAATAAGGAACATCTTATGGATTTCCAATTATTCTTTCAAGCAGGGTTAGTTGATACAATTTACCCAAGCCAGAAGTTAACAGAGTTTAACTTTAATCCCAAATTAAGGGATGCAATTCTGGGATATTGCCAGAAGTATGGGCTCTTGAAAGCCAGGAAGAATATCTTCCTCAAAATGTTCTCCACTATTCCAGATTGGGAAGGAGAAACATATTACCCAGCTTACCATTTAATTAAAGTGGGAGTTTTAAGGGAAGGAAATATCCTTGGTTTTAAGGATATGGAGGTTCATGGTTCTCAGCCATCTGTTGAGGACATTAACCAGATCCGAGCACATCGATTTGATGAGCTTGTGAAAAATTTGGCAAGAATTCTTGACCAAAAAGAACACAGAGTGCTTGGCACTTCTGAGCATGTTCTTCTCCTCACGAAAGGAAAGCCGAAGGCAGAAGATCAACAAAAATTGCAGGTCTGGTTGGATAGGATGAACAACTTTCAGATGAAAGTATCCAGAACAACCAAGCTCATCCTTCAAGGAAAGGAGGAAGAAGCCCAAGCTCTACAGTTCGCTGAAGAGTTCCCTACTTTGCCAACAGTAGAGGAAGACGTCATGCATGACGTATCTGCTCAGGAAAGCAAGGACAGTCCCGTGACTTCTGAAGCCAAGAATCCAGAAGAGGGGACCACCCACGTGAAGCCTGAAGACAGCTCATTTGCCAGCTTTATCCAGACGCTGGAAAGTGGTCCTGAGGAGACAAGACCCATGTGATGGGTTAAAGACATCACCATGTGATGATAGAATAAAGTGTGGTCCCTATCCACGATAAAGATTAGGTAACGTGTAAGGTGGAATACCACCCATGTGTTTTGCTAGCTGTCCATTAGGGGTAGTTAGGTCTTTGTGTGTCATGGAGAAGTTCTATATAAGGATGCTCCATTTTCATTTGTAAAGGGGGGAATCCTCTCATAGGCATATCTATCAATAAGAGAAATAGTCTTCCGCTCCACTCTTCTTCTTCTTCTTCTTTGCAAGGTTACCTCGAGTAACCAAGTACTTCTTCTTAGGAAGAAGTAATCTTTTCTCTTCGGAGAAAAGAAATAGAGTCTTAGGACTCTACCAGATTCTGGAAACAGAATCCAGAGAGAAATCTCTATAAACCTCTTTGAGGTAGTGTTCAGTAACTCTGAATAGCACCTGAATAGGGAAAGTAAGACTCTAGTAGATCCAGGAAGGATGAACGAGCAATCCTTGGTGTTGAGCTATGCTGAGTTCTACTCAAGAGTAAGAGAAGTTCTTACTGGAGTTTCCAAATACCAGTGCGGAAGGTGCTGGGCCCATCTGGAAATTTGAAAGAAGTTGGTCTTGAAACCCAAACATTGTTCTTACAACCCACAAGAACAAGACATTTAATATCATTTTTGTTCTATGATATGGAGTCACTTGACTCTTTGATTTGGTTGCTTTTTGTTATAATTCTTGTGTAATTTGGTCAGAAGCATAAGTTCACCATTTATGAAGGAATTAATGCTTGATTTCCGGTTCCTCCTACGTGAGGTTTTATGGTTTTTTGGAATTTCAGTATTCAGTTTAAGTGCCAACCTCGTCTAGAAAGAGATTTTAGGCTTTCTCTGTCATTTGTTTAGTTTTCTCGGAGTTTGAGTTGGTTTCTGTTGTCTGAGTGATTTTGATTCTACTGATGCTCGTTTGTTATCATTGTTATTCTATAATTTGGAATCACTTGATTCTTTGATTTAGTTGTTTTTTTGTTGTAAGTCTTGTATAATATGGTCAGAAGTTAAATTCACCACTTATCGAGGAATTTATGTTTGAATTCTGGTTGTTTCTGTGTGAGGTTTTATAGTAATTTGGAATTTCAGGTATTTATTTTAAAGTGTCAACCTCGTCTAGAAAGAGATTTTAGAATTAATTCTCTTCACAATCTCCTGATTTTTAGTTTGGTTTTTCTCTCTGAATGGTTTTGCTCTCTGAGTGATTTTGACTGTGATTCTACTGTACTCGTTTTTTTTATCATCATTTTGGACAATTGGAGTCACTTGATTCTCTGATTTAGTTTATTTTTGTTGGAATTCGTGTAGAATTTCTTTATAAGTTTTGAAACTGATGTTTTGTTGTTAATGAATTTGCAATTTATGCTTGTATTCTGGTTTCCTTCTACGTGAGGTATTATTGTATTTTGGAATTTTCGTATTCAGTTAAGTGTCAACCTTTTTAGGAAGAGATTTTAGGCTTTCTCCATCATTTGCTTAGTTTTCTCGAGTCAGAATTCTATTCTCAATCTCCTGATTTTAAGTTTGTTTTTGTTATCTGAGTGATTTTGATTCTACTGATACTCGTTCGTCATCATTGTTCTATGATTTGGAGTCACTTGATTCTCTGATTGGAATTTGTGTAGAATTTGTCCAGAAGATTCTGTTTACAATTTGATTTTGTTTTTTAGTGAGTTTGATATTGATTCTATTGATTATCATTGTTGTTCTATGATTTAGAGTCACTTGATTATCTGATTTAGTTGCTTTTTGTTGGGGTTTGTGTAGAATTTGCTTATTAGGAATTCAATGGTTCCTTCTACTTGAGGGTTTATTGTATTCTGGAATTTCAATTTTCAGTGTCAACCTCGTCTAGGAAGAGATTTTAGGTTTCCTCCATCATTTTAAAGTTTTCTCAGGAACCAAACAGCCTCATTTGGGACTAGAAAATTGATGTCACATGATGAATTATTTGTATGTGTGTTTTTTCCGCTGATGGCTAGATGTTAGAAATTGGAAAAGCTGATTAATTGTGTTTTTGCATATATTTAAAGTTGCAGTTACATGGTGAACAGTCTAGTGAGGATGTTGGAGACTTATGGGCTAAGATTGGTCAGCTTCAAAAGCAAATTCAAGCAGAGAGAGCTGTTTCAGTCAAAGTAAGTCATTTGCAGTTCTGTACTATACTTCTTTGATACTTATTTTGTGTCTGTTTTAGAGGTTGATGTTATCTTTATATGATTGCATTTCCTCATGATGCATATTTGTTTTTTATAACAATAAATTACCTTATATTGAACATGGATGATCTTAAATTGTTTTTTTTCTTCCTTTTTGTATATTTAGAAGGAAGATCATTGATAATCTCTTATTTGGTGAATATGATGGCTAATATGTTATTCATGATTATATTGTGCACAGGAAAAACTTGAGAAGAATCGTAAGAAACTAGAAGGTCATGTTTCTGAGCTCATATCAGAGGCATCAAGCAAGAATGGATCTGCTAGAATGCTGTCTTCCAGAATTTCAAATCCTCTCAGCAAATTTAGTGGACTTATTCAAGGATCAGGAGGTAAAGACTACATAAGCAGCCATGAAGTTGTATCCTCAACTACTATCAAGCTTCCACATTCAGACAAATTACCTCCCTACACCAGCTGGGTATTTTTGGATAGGTATGAGATTGTATATTATCCTTTAACTTGAAGGGGTCTCTTATTGATAATCAAATTTCTTATTGATCTGAACAGAAGTTCAACATTGTATTTCTTAAAATTTAGCCTCAATTACATCACGTGGATATTATACTTGAAGGGGTCTCTTATTAATAATGAAATTTCTTATTGATCTCAATATAAGTTCAACATTGTATTTATTAAAGTTTAGCCGTCAATTACATCATGTAGATATTATTTATTTTATTCTGACTGTCGCTTGGCAATGTTTTTTCTCTTTTACATATGACAATAGTATTATAGCTCTTTTTATCTCAATTTTACCCCCCACACAGCACAGAAATCAGAGAATGGCTGATGACCAGTCAGTGGCTGGAAGAAGGCAGATATACTATGATGAAGATGGCAGTGAAGCACTAATCAGTAGTGACAGTGAGGATGATATTGCAGAACTCGAAGAAGAGAAACATGATTTTTCTGAGAACGAGGACCGAATATTGTGGTAAGTTTCAGATGAGATGGAAGGTTGCAATACCATATTTATCTTTGTTCTAAAAAAAAATGGAGTGCAGAACTTAGTGATCTAATACCTTATTTATCTAATTATCTTGTTCTAGAGTCAAAATGGAACTTCACATATCCTCTTATCTTAGTAGCATCTATATTTTTTAGATAATTATGAACTTTCAGTACAGAGATGCTGTTATTAACCTGTCATTTCAGGCAACCATTTGAATACTAACATGGCAGAAATATGCAAGCCTAATATACTGTTGTCAGTTATCTTTCACACTGATTACTTTCTTAATCTTTCTCTCTTGAATTTGGCAGGACGGCGTTCCAAGAATATGGGCTAGGGGAGGAGGTTTTGGACATTGTGAGCCAGTTTATTGGAGGCACCAGATCAGAAATGCAGGTATTCTATTTTGGCTTGAGAATGTGATAATTAATGTGTTGGTGTTAACATGGTGAGTTTATTTTATTTTTCGCAAGCTTATCATATTATTGCCGAGAGATGTGATTGATTCTGAGATTTGCAGGAACGATACAACATGCTCAAGGAAAAGTATCACCAGAAACATGATCTAAACGTTAAAGATTCTGGGGAATCTGAATTTGATAGGGGAATTCTTCTAGACAAGACCCTTAGTGCCGCTTTAGATTCTTTTGATAATCTTTTTTGCCGTCGCTGCTTGGTAAGTTGTGGTCTCAGACCTTTTGCTGTCTTATAGAGTAGCATTAATATCACAGTGCATATTCCTTAATTTGTTTCTGCGTCCATGCTTCTCTTCTTACCCTCCAACAGGTGTTCGACTGCCGTCTGCATGGCTGTTCTCAAAGTTTAATCAGCCCTGTAAGCACTAGTCATCTTTATAACTTTTCAACTTAGTCTTAAATTTGTATGATTTATTAATATATTGAAGCTTTGCTTGACAGAGTGAAAGGCACACAAATTGGTCTGACCGCGACGAAAGAAAACCTTGCAGTGATCAGTGTTACCTTCAGGTAAGGCTTTGCATTTTTCTTTAAACAATTATAATTGAATCATTTGATGTTGATTGTTAGTCAATTATAAGATCAGCAACCAACAGCCTCTTATTATGTCTCAGAAGCTAATATCTCGGGTTATCAGTTATGGGTTGATATGAACTGTAGATTGGGATGGTGGCTGACTTGCTTCCTTAACATATCTGGGGAATTTTAATATTAGTATTGTCTCCATTTTTCTTTTTGATTTCTGCCATTTATGGACAGGATGATTTCAAATCCAACTTCGATGTCAACATCTTGCAATTAAGATTTGTCAAAGACTTGCCAGCAAGTTCAGATAGTAATGCCTTGGTTTTAATGCAAAGTACAACTTTGGAAGAGAAAGAGAGGAAGTCAGCATCCCCTATCGCTGAAGAACAGAGTGGTATTGATAATAGAAATATTGTACAAGATGAAATATTAATTTCTCAGAATGTAACACCTGTTACTTCAGAAGCCATTGCTACATCAGAAGTTGCCTCAGGTGCTTTATATTTGGATGGGCCTGTCGCTTCAACATCCCAGAACGAAAGTGCTGGAAAGCGCAAGATAATAAATGATGCAGATACAGTGGTACACAGCACAGTAACAGTTTCTGATGATTCCCATGGTGCTAGTAAGAAACAGAAAAAAATGGTGTCTTTGGATCTAGTGACCACAGCAGATGAAGTTACATCAATTACTGATCATATCACTAATGTGAAGGACGATACCACAGATACCCCAAAGGAAATTATAGAAAGGCCTGAAGTGAAGCAATTGTCCACTTCTGTGAAGGATCGGGTTGAAGGGATGTTGAGCACCTCTACATGGAAACCAATTGAGAAAGAATTATATTTGAAGGGAATAGAGATATTTGGGAGAAACAGGTATTTGGATATTAACTAGGATAATATATTAATATGTGTAATTCCTTTTACACTGTGCACGTGCCCATATAGGATAGGGTAGTCGTAGATTGTTTGATTATAATTACCCTGTTAAATTCTACGAGCAATGCTAGCTACACTTTCTTTTTAACTAGGATAATATGAGTAATTCCCTTTAGTACGTATTTGTACTTACAGTTGTAACTTTTGCTTTGCAGTTGCCTTATAGCCAGAAACTTACTTTCCGGCCTGAAAACTTGCATAGAGATATCCAGATACATGTGTGACAATGGAGCTTCAACAGCTCATAGATCTGCAATTGTATCAAGTTCATTACTCGAGGATAATGGGAAAACTGATGCGGATTCTGTATGTATTATATTTACTTCACAGTGTCCGCTACTTAGAATCTGGCAAGCTAATTCTGCACTATAATAATCTTTATTGGCATTACCTGTTAATTTGTCTATGAAGGAGCAAGAGAAGCCGACAAGGTCTCGTATGTTTCGTAGAAAAGGCAGAACACAAAAGCTTAAATATTCTTGGAAATCCACTGGTCACCCAACAATTTGGAAAAGAATAGCAGATGGCAAAAACAGTTCACGTAAGCAATACACACCATGCGGATGCCAGCCTGTGTGTGGAAAGCAATGCCCTTGCCAACATAATGGAACTTGCTGTGAAAAATACTGTGGGTATGTTCAATTGTATTTTAAGTATAGTAAATGCATATAGCTAGTGCTACAATACTTCATATTTTACATGACCGAAAGTAATTTTAAATGGTAAAATATGTTTTGAGTTTTAAAACAAAAAGGTTAAAGTTGCCTATATTGCTTTTTGAAGGCTGATTTTAGTTACTTAAGTGAATCATTTATGTGGATATGTTACTATAATTGCATTAGATTTTATATGGAACATAGTATATAAGCTTTAGTTTAAGTAGACTTAATTTGCTAAGGTTTCTAGTCATCCATAATCCAATTGGCTACCGTGTCTTTAGTTGCTCGAAGAGTTGCAAAAATCGTTTTAGAGGATGCCATTGTGCAAAGAGCCAATGCAGAAGCCGGCAATGTCCATGCTTTGCTGCTGGACGTGAATGTGACCCTGATGTGTGCCGAAATTGTTGGGTCAGGTAATGACTCTATGTTTAAACTTTGACAAGCATAAAAGTATATGTTATTATAAAGTTTTTGTTTTTCCATATTTGTTTGTGACTTAATACTTGAAGCAGTTGTGGAGATGGTTCGTTAGGGGAGCCACCCAGACGTGGAGATGGCCAATGTGGAAACATGAGGCTCCTTTTAAGGCAACAGCAGAGGGTGAGCAACACTGATTGTTTCTTTTATTTGTGAAATGATAGGAGGAACCATACATTTTGACTTCTTTTTTCTTCCTCCTCTTTTTTCGGTTGCAGATCATTTTGGGGAAGTCCGATGTTTCTGGATGGGGAGCTTTTCTGAAGGTTAGAAGATTAGTCGTCCTCCTTTTTGTCCAAATGGATAATTTCAAATTCCGATCTTTGAATTGATGTATGATTTCAGAACCCGGTCAATAAGAATGATTACCTTGGGGAATACACTGGTGAACTGATATCCCATCGAGAAGCAGATAAGCGTGGAAAAATTTACGATCGTGCTAATTCATCTTTTCTTTTTGACTTGAATGATCAGGTAAGCTTCACTAATATTCGTGCTCAAATGTTTAACAAGAACACAACACTTTCATGAGCGTGTAACACGACATGACACAGCTAACATGTTTTAGAAAATGGATTGGTTGGCATGAAGCAATCCAACACTTTTAGCTTAGCATGACTCGACACATTTGGCACGATATGAACCTATATGTTTTAGCACGACATGACCCAACACGATTAAACATCACAAATTTGATTTGTTGAACTTATTTGAAGTATAACACATTCATTTTTCAACTAAGCCAACTAACATACAAAAAGGGCTATAATTCAGACTAAGTTCAATTGGTTTGTGGTAAAATTACAATTATAACTCTAAACATGCATGTTGTTTGTGTCCTGTTGTGTCTTGGCACATTTAATTAATTGTGTGTGCTTGTCTTACGAGAGCCCAACACGAACATGACATGAATAAATATTTACTCGGACCAAACATGCTTATCTTGTTTCGCCCTCGTGTTGAGTCACTTGTCATGACCCACATTCCCAGCTCTAGGTACCCCCTTCGCATCCAACCATTGAAACCTCAAAGCTTCTATCATCTTCTTTGCAGTACGTTGTTGATGCTTACCGCAAAGGGGACAAGCTGAAATTCGCAAATCACTCTTCAAACCCAAACTGCTACGCAAAGGTACATGATCCCAACATTCATTGCTACATCACATTCGTTCTCTTTGGTTGAGCTGTTACACATTAAGCTTCCGCAGGTCATGCTGGTGGCGGGAGATCATCGAGTGGGCATTTTCGCCAAGGAGCACATCGAAGCCAGTGAGGAGCTCTTCTACGACTATTGTTACGGACCAAACGAAGCACCAGTTTGGGCTCGCAAACCCGAGGGTTCCAAGAGAGACGACTCGTCAGCTTCTCAAGGTAGAGCGAAAAAACACCAATCCCATTGAGACCTACTATTTATAGCACCAATTTGAAGAGATACATCTTCCTGAACAATCCTATATAAGTTGTGGCAAAATTTGTATATTGCATATATGCCAGATTGCGGTTTCAGGCAAGGTAAAGTAAACCAATAATGCTCCTTGGTTTACAAGGCTGAATGGTATAAAACATTATTAATTGTTTGCGAATAAGCTAGGAATAATATTTCTAGCGAAAGGTATAGGAGTTCGATAACGTTGCGTCGAGGACATTTGTAATTGATTCCCATTTGGAGGGAATGTATAAAGTTCATGCTGGTTTTGTAGTATAATACATTTTAGAGTGTGATGTTATATATGCTATTTCTATGTAAAGTGAAAGTAGTATGAGATTAATGGCTTGTAATTTATAGTATATAGGGGAAGATGTTTTTGCACTCTTTCAACTATATGTTCTCTCTCTAGGTTCAAGTACTCAACCATTATCCAGACATATACTTCTAAAAAATAATAATGATAATAACCTAAGCCAAACTAGTATTCTCAAAAGATAAAAAGGTAATTTTTCAAAAAAAAATTATATTTCTATGCCAAAATTTGTAAAAAAATTTAAGGCACAACCTTAAAATAAAACCTGCAAAACTAATATATATAAAAAGAATTGAAAGAATTTACAGTTGATGGGAAAACTAAGTTTGTTTTGTCGTTAAATGGAAATACAACAATTCATTCCAGGTATCTGGAATCCCTGGAAGACACCAATGGCTGCAATCTTGGATGTTTGGGGAGAACCGCTTCCCCGATCTTCCATATACCGACGGATGGCCATCAATCCTATATCCCGACAGACCAGTTATGTTCAACAGAGTTACCGGAGTTCTCATCTGCTTAATCACGTTTTCCACAATTATGTTCTTTTCGGAGTAATCGGTTATTGAAGTTTCGTTAAGAGGGACAGTTGCTTCCCTACAATGCCCACCAGAATTCCATTGCCCTCCTCTGATGAACAGACCAAATATACGATCTTAGCAAATAATTCGCGTAACAACAAAACGGTTAAAGAGAAATTTGATCCTAGAGAGAGCGTGAGGGCAAACCTGAAGTGGGAAGGCGCTGAACTTCGAAAGAAAACTTTGGTTTTGTGTGGGTTGATACGGCTATCAACCCATGATGCCCAAGTGGTCAATGCTCTCCTAAAAGCTGTTGAAACGTCAAGCCGGGGATGAACTTGGTCTTTTTCCAGGTAGTAGTTAATCCTGTTGCGTAGGTACAGCAAGATTATTTAAGCTTGAGAAGTTGGATACAAATCGTCCGAAGAATGCATCACAAAAATCATTAACAAAAGGTAACATTCGTATAATTTCTATTTTCACTTAATTTAAATAGAATCAACCCACTTATTCTAACATTTCACTTTACCGAATTGAAATAACACGTCCACAATCAATCTCTCAGGCATATTACGCAAATCTCAGAAAGATAACAGAATCATAAAGACACAGTATATATAGAAATGTTCCTATTGAATGCTCTTTCCTTTCTTTTTCAGATCCAATCAAATGTAGATAAAAGCCAGGAGACGGTTAAAATGATACATCTGGCAAGGTTTAGAACTAGAATGGCACTAACCCGGATTTTGTTTTGTAATGTGACCACCAATGTGCAGTGTTGAAGACCAAAATATCAGCTCCTCGCCATCTTGAAGAACCACGATCAATGGCATTGATCCGCAAGGTTGGCACTCGCTTCTGCCCTACCCTGGCCTTGCTCTCATGTACCAAGAAATGGGTCACATAGTACTCAACAGTGCACTTATAATCCTGCAAGAACAACCTCAAAAACCAATAACTATCAAATGATGCAAAAACACAAAAACAAAACAAAACCAAAGGTACAGGCTTTACCACAAATTTGAAGCTATAAATTCCCTTCTCTTTGGTGATTCTTCTCCCATGGGTCTCATAGACCTTCTTTGGGTCTTTTATAGCTCCCAATAGCAAACACAGCATAGATTCCCATTGGTTTCGATTGATCGAATCCCCCACAAAAACAAGCCTTTTCCCTCTAATCAATTCCAGCATTTTTGTTGCATTGAACCTATAATATACATATTTGCATATTATCACCCCAACACCAAAAACACATTTTCAATTTGTTCTCAACAACAAGTTCCAAAATCAAAATACAACTACAAAAGATATAAAATCAAGTAGTGGCTGATTACTAATTAGTACCTTGGGATGTCACAATCTTGTGGTTGCCATCTCCATTTCATGTACCCTTTGTCCAATCTCCCATTACTTTGACAACTGAAACCTTCATCAATAAAAGGACATGAAGAGTTTGTGTACAGTGGATAGCTCTCATCATAGACCCACTTCCCTTTTGTAACATCACATTCTCTTCCCCTCTTCTCTTCAATTTTTCCATTGCTTAAAGCTTCAATTTTTTTAACTGAAGTTGCTCCAATCTTCTTCTCCACAACCCTCTTGCTACTTTCCCTATTTTCTTCACTCCTCTCACTGCTGATAACTTCAATTTCTTGAACTGAAACTCCAGAGTCACTCTCTATCATAGCTGTCAAATTACCAGCTTTCTCTCCATTTTCAGCCACTTGATTCTCATTTCCCTTTTCTCCAATTCTTGTCATAATCTCAAACCCATAAGTATTTTCTGGTTTGCTGAAATGGGTTTGATCCAGATTTGGCTTTTTCTCAGTTGGTGCTGAAGAAACTCCAAAGTCACTCTCTACCATAGCTGTAAAAATGCCACCTGCTCCATCACCAGCTTTCTCTCCATTTTCAGCCACATGATTTCCATTTCCCTTTTCCTCAATTCCCTTAATAATCTCAAACCCAGAAGTATTTTCTGGTTTTCTGAAATGGGTAAGAGCCAAATCTGGCTTTTCCACTGTTGATGCTGAAGAATTTCCAATTGAACTTGGACCAGTACTGTGCAAGACCTGAACACTAATGGATCTGAAACCTAAGCTGATGGAGGAGGATGTATTGAGGTTGATGAGATCAGCTTGTTGAGGAACTAAAGGTGTAGATTTAACAAACCAAACAGAGAAGAAGCTGAGGAAGATCAGAGAAGTAAAAATGGTAACTGAAAATAGCAAAAACCTTGTAGATTTGAAGGAGAAACTCTTCTGTCTCTCCATGCTTGCCTTTCAGTTACTCACTAAAACTTGGTGCAAAACAGCAAAAGATAAATCATAAGCTTCATAAAAATCAAAATCAAAAATCAAAATTTTGGAGTGTTTTAAGGACTGAGTGAGGAAGCAAATGCTATGTCAGTCAAGCTAAATAAAAAACCAATAAATGATAATAATTGAAGACACAAACACTCCACAACAGCACAAGAATGACAAGATAATGTGGAGTAGGTTTCAGGAACTCCACTTGAGGTGGTGAGTGTGGATTCTCATTATTTACCAAAATGCCCCTGTTTTGGATTCTCATTATTTACCAAAATGCCCCTGTTTCTCTTTTAAATTTTGTCAGTTACTCAACTGAAATATAAAAATATTTCATTTTTGAATTTAAAATATAAAAAATAATAATAACTGAAATTTGCACTGCCTCAAATTGTGTGGAATTATTAGGACTATCCTGTAATTTTGCATTGTGGATAACAGATGACAGCAAATAATTAGTGGCAGATTGTAATTATTATCATGTTCTCTACATAACCATTGATTCTTTGCTTCTATCAGAGTATTTAATGACAACTGTCTTTGCTTCAACTGCTAAATCACTCAATTTTGTTAATAAAATAAATTTTTAAGAAAGGCACCAAAGTAGACATTTTTGTCCTTCTTTAACTGATAAAAGAAACCAATTTCATTATTCAGTTGATCTTTGTTATGATCTTTTGGCATAAAAACTATATATGAAAATAGTATTTGAGGGAGTGAATCTCTTTACTAAAATTACTTAATTTGTATTACACTTTTACTAACTCTTCTTTTTCTTTTTAACTTTCTATGCATTGGCATGCCCATTGAGCCTATTGGCATGCCCATTGAGCCTATTGGCATGCCACTTTGGGCCATCCAATATAATCATTCTTTGATGAACTAAAATGTCATATAGATAGAGAGCTTTACTGGAAAAAAATTAACTTTACAGATGTACCGATAAGAGAATATAGATGACTCATTTTATTATGTTTAATGGGTGGACTAGAAAGCACATCCAAAAATATATGTATGGCGCGTCATATAGTTCCTAATCATTGAGACATGTGGTTTTAGACGTTTGGTCCTCTCAAGTTTTTAAACTCGAGCCTCCTTTTAGATGTTGGTATTGTTATCCAAAGAATAGAAAAACCATCGTATAAATCCCAACACAACAAAGGAATCATTAAGTATTTTGCAAACAAGAGTCCCATCATTTTACATACAATTTTGGAATTCGATCGTGTATATGGCCATTGCATTCAAAAAAAAATTGTTAAGTTGCATATTTGGGTCATTTGACTCTTTCACTGAATAGGAGCGGAGATGCAAAAAAACCCATAACATAAAGCCCAACTCAACAAGAGTCCCACATTGATAAAGCAGAAGAGAAAGTAAAAGTAAATAAAGAAACTTTTGTGTGTTGAAGGTCACGACTATACTTGAACAGGGTCTCTTCTATAGTTCGTACATATGTATCCATGATTACAATGGAGACTAGAACCTAAGTCTGGTTGATGATTCACCACCGTGCGATCAGAGCGTGATTAACGGTCAGCCACTCATCCTATGGGTGTGCCCGACTGTAGGGGATCGTTTCCTAGTCTAGGCTCAGGTCTGGCTGGGATGGTCGCTCGGTTGTCTGACAGACTCACCTCCCTTTTTTATATCTCGACAGTGTTGTCCAACGGTCCAACCATTTTTGGACTTGAATTCCCGACACTCAATGGACACTCAAT